>CAJHQP010005593.1:0-44799 GCA_905132765.1 Moricandia arvensis | reverse complement strand
GCCATGAATCATCTGTTTGACGTGTCCTATCCAAGGGCGCATCATTACTATAAGTCGTCCAATTTGTTTGTTAAGAAAAAATATTATTGACGATCTTACCAGTAAGTCATCCAGGATAAACGGGTTAGTTTTGCATTTGATCGAGTTGTGTCAGATATTTGACTTTTCCTGGGCGACTTATAGTAAGTCGTCTCTGGGAAATCAAAATTTCAATATTTTGTTAAGGCTAGATGAATATGTACATCGTCTGAGGTTATTTTGCAATTCGAAAATAAAACTTAAATATTTAACTTTTCCCAGACGACTTAGTTGAAAGTCATCTAGGTAGAGGACTTACTTGAAAGTCGTCCGAGATAAGCAAGGTTTGACCAGAATCTCGGAAAAAAATCTGGACGAGTTTGCTTATCCTGGACGACTTTCAAGTAGGTCGTTTGACTGGACGACTTCCGAGTAAGTCGTCTGGGAAAAGTTAAATATTTAAGTTTTATTTTCCAATTGCAAAAGTAACCTGAGAAGACTTACAGGTAAGTCGTCTAACTTTGATAAAATATTTAAATTTTTGTTTTCCCATAGACGACTTACATGTAAGTCTTCTAGGAAAAGTCAAATATCTGACACAATTCGGTCAAATGCAAAGCTAATTCGTTTATCGTCTAGAGTATTCTCTAGATTTTTTTTTAACAAACAAACCTGGAAGACTTACAGTAAGTCGTCAGTTTGCTTATAAGACTTACCCGTATGTCTTCTACAGCCAGACGACCTACGGGTAAGTCTTCGACGCGAACAAATCTGGAAAAAAATTCAATTTCATACCTTCAACTAGTGAGATGACTTCCTAAGCACACTTAGTCTTCTCCAACCACCCAGAACCTCAAACGAAAGTAACCCACGAAGAATAGTATGCTTGAATGGCTCTACCAAACATAAAAAATTTAAAATCAAAAGCTTGAGTTTTTTTGGATGAATATGGAGACAAAGTGAAAGAGATGTTGTTTTTAATTCATAACAATTGAGAAATATATAGTGTCAATCAATTTTAGGTGCATTAAGAGTTTCAAATTGGTTGTTTATGGTGGTTGGGGTATTAATGGCAATGACAATCTTGTAAATACTTGAAGATGATGAGGTTGAGAGAGTAAAATAGCCATTTAAAAAAAAACAAAAAAAAATTAATGGCATTTTCGTAAATAATGTGAACATGTGGGGTGAATAAGATAAAAGAAAAGACAAAAAAGAGATATTAGTTTTATGTTTGACTTTGAGTTTTGAGTCAAATTTGCAAATAACCATTTTCGTAATATAGGTGAATAACTTTAAACACCATTTTCACATAAAATACTAAGTATGTAATAAGTTGATGACTACTTGAATGATAATGTTTTTTTTCTGATGGCCACTGCTGTTTTCTTTTACCCACATTCAAAAAACATTCAATTTTCCAAAATCATCTCTTTTTGCCATTGTTGTCCCCTTATTTAAGGAGAAGCAAATTTGAAGAGTAATCTTGATTTTATAATTTATTTACAACATTACCATTATGTTAACGTGTCAGTATGGCATGACTCATCAGCTTCTTTTTACTTTAAGCCTCTCTTATTTAGAATAATTATAAACAAGACAATTGTTAACACTATTATATATATATCTTTAATTATACTTAAATATTTTATACATACGTTTTATCTTATTCCGTGTGGACTACTCTTCAATGATTATAACTTATTTTCCACTATATAACCTGCACAAAAATATTCTGATCAGTTACAAAGCCTTAGCCACTTGCCACTTGGAGTAGAAGAGTGGAGACCGGGGAGATTGGAAGCTTCGACGGAGAGGGTGACGGAGGCGCCGACGGAGAGGTGTGACGGAGGTGGTTTCACTGTCGCGAAATGAGGAGCATTCATCGAAGTTTTTTTTTGGCGGAGGACGACGACTCGACGGTGTCTGATTCGCTCTCTGGTTTGATCGACTTGGCGGTGTGGGTGTGGTGGTCTCTGACTTATGATCGGTTTCGTCTGATCGGATTTGAGTGGTGGTTATCACTCATCGTCAAACTCCTTGGCTTGACGGTTTGTTTGGACGGATCGTGGTGGTCTCACGAGCATCGATCTTTGTGGGTCGTTCTCACGTTGTCGTTGCGTCTTTTTGCATCGTCATCTGCGGCGTTGGATCATCGTGAGGAGCAAGGTAATGTGGATCATCATTGGGTTTCGTGTAGGGCGCTGGAGTGGGTGCATAAGCAAGGTGGAATTGGATAAGGTTGGGCACTGGTGTGAGGGCATACATGAGGTTGTGTGGAAGCAGTAATTGGGAGGATAAAAATCATACATTTGGTTGGCGTTAGTGTGACCGGTCAGAGAATACTATAAGGCTGGAAGCATACGTATCCTTAATCTCATTGCACGGTTCGAGTTGTACGGTACCGACTGATATAATAAGTTAATGGTCATTTTCATACGAAATTCGACTATCCTTGTCCATCAATGATGAATAAGTTT
Organism: Moricandia arvensis; assembly: GCA_905132765.1. Classification (NCBI taxonomy): domain Eukaryota; kingdom Viridiplantae; phylum Streptophyta; class Magnoliopsida; order Brassicales; family Brassicaceae; genus Moricandia; species Moricandia arvensis. The sequence continues at coordinate 42,301 of CAJHQP010005593.1, read as the reverse complement.
CGGTCTTCTCTTATGGTAGACACGAAGGCGAAAAAGGATTATTATCGATGACGATGATGAACCGATACAACTAACTGATCAAGACAATGCACATATCATTAAGGATTATCGTCGCTCTCTGATCAGGAAGATTCTAAACCCTAAGAAAAAAAAGTGGACAAGCTCATCAACACCATGATTTCTCAAAGGGAGATGCATGATAAAGTCACAACAAATGATCTGGGGAATGGGAAGTTTCTTTTTAACGTCGCCACTGAAGAAGACCTGAAATCAGTCTTATGCTAGAGACTTTTTCATTATAATTTTTATATGTTCGTGCTTGTTCGCTGGGAACCAGTAGTGCATGATGATTACCCATGGATTATCTCATTATGGGTGGAGATAACAAGCATTCCGCTACACCTTTGGACAATAGGTAATCTAAGGAACATTGGAGGAAGACTGGGATGAATTGATACGGTCGACATGTCTGCGAGAAGGATGCTAATAGATGTGGATTCGAGAAAACCTCTAAAGTTTACCAGGAAGATTGTATCTTTAGAGGGTGATGAGGTTTCTATTTAAATCAAGTATGATAAACTCTTCAAGCATTGTTCCTCCTGTGGGATGATGACACATGAAGAATCATATTGCCTTATGAAAGATCTTGGAAATAGAGAATCAAGGAAGCAGGTCAAGTGTGTTCTCTCGTGTACAAATGCCGGTTGCAGACTCATTTCGTCAGTCTTTGCTGCGAGATCAAAAATAAATGAGATCACAGAAAAGGCTCAAAGAGTCTACAGAAAGGCTACAACCAATCGTTATACTACATAAGGGGTAGGACGTTTAGCAAAGTTTGAGCATGGTCGAAAAGAGCCTTACTCTGACAAGCATGCTGAAAAGTTGGACAAGAGGGGAAACAATCGAAACACAATCTTCTCTTACTATGGATCTCGATACGAACCATATTCAAGGAACCAACAACAAAGAGCAGAGATGAGGACAAGAGGGGAAGGATAGTGGATGCTACGACATCTTCTCATAAGTCTTATGCTCAAGGATTACAATTTCCTATCATATTCTTAAGTGTTTTATTGATTATAAGAGTGAACTTTTTTGCATTAAAGCCCTAATCCCTTTTAGTTTTTTTTTTTTCATTTATCTGTGTAGACAGAAATATTGTGTTAACATAATTAGTTATTTATAATATGTAGGCTTTTTAAGTTAGAGATGTTCTGATTGACCTTTTAATTTATCTGGACAAAAAGTCAGAGTACAGACTTCAATGATTTAGTTTGTAACCTAATTTATAAACGGTTGGATCATGTAGTATAGATAAAATAATTAAAACTCATTATGGTTTTATTTAATCAATATAACCCACACGTATTCAACAAGACGAAAGCACTTATTAGTAATTTGTAACTCATGTTCTTATCGTCGATATTTCAATTTTTATTATTATTTTTAAGTTACAAAGTATATTTATGAAAATTATGTTATTTTGATAATGTAATATTAATCTCATTTAGTCTAAGACGCGGATCTTACCCGATTAGACTAAAACCACAAAACAATACGTGTTACGTAATTATGGAGCCACCATGGGTGGAATACGCGTAAGATGTTTTTCTCGACTGAAATATGCGTAAGATGTTGCAATGATAACATGTGGGATAGACTGATTATGAAGTGTTAAAGAAAACGACCCTTCAAATATATATATGCCTTCAGGTTTTGAAGAGTCATTACCACCTTTAAGGAAGGGTCCTTAACAGTAACTCAGTCATTATTTCAAAGCACATTGGCAAACTATATGTGGTCTATATTCAAGCACATCGGTGATTAACCACAATATTCTAGTTTTCGTGGGATTGTAGTTGGGTGACAAATAGAATACCACAATCATAAAAGTCACAATAATATGAAAATTGTCATCATTCTAGAAAAAAAAAAATATTCCATGTTCGCCTCGTGTAAGCGAGTTGAACTTGAAAAGAAGGAACAACAATCGATGATGATGATGATGATGCATCATAATCAATGAATGTGGCCATATTGAGAGTTATGGAGCAATATGAGCTTCAAGCCTTTCGCTGCACCACTACCCTCTCCTCCATTGAACGTTGGCTTCTTCCTGTAAGGAAAACAAGTTCGGTTGTTGTGCCTTTCTCTCAACACGACGTCGTCTGCATGGCTCCAAGTCCTTCCTCTCGGCAAACTCTCTGGCCACATAAACCTCTCCGACAACGGATTCTTCAAACTCTCGTAGAACTCAAGTGCAGTCTCGCAAACCATACCCTGAATCCAAAACCAAAACATGTTACTATCACACAAAAGTCAAACATTACTGGACACATAATTTTGTTAGTAAATTACCTCTGCCATGGCTTTGATCTTGAGAGTTACATCGTTGCTAAGAAGAACGAGTTTTTCATCCATGTTACGGTTTCGGTAAAGAAGTGCACATTCGAGAACTTGATCTTCTGATGTAGGAGAATCCATCTCTGTTGCATAGTTATTCCACTTAAGTGAAAACGGGAATGCTGAGCTATTTGATTGAGGAGTGACTGGTGGAGTTGGTGCAGTTGCCTTAGTTTCCTCTGATGGGCTCTGGAGTTGAATCCACCATTCGGTATTAACCTTACACTCTTCGATCCAATCCAGAGCTGAGGAAGCAGTCTCTGCTGTTCTTCTGAAGAGAAGACTGCGAGTACGCTTTGTCTCATTTAATTCCCTTAACACTGAACAATGGTACCACATGTGAGATGCTGAAAGACTGTCCAAACGTGTGATTAAATCATATAAGAAATAAATATTTAGGTGATTAGGGGAAATGATATATTGGTTTATCTTTATACAGAATCACAGAAAAATTCTGTATAATAGAATCATCTGTGGATGCAGTTACCGCCTGGTCGTACAGAAAAGTAAATGATTTTATGGTTTGTGCTTAGGGGGGATATGAACTATTATCAGTGTATAATAAGAGTACACAAAGGCAGAAGGTATAAGGTTTCTAGGGCTTTCACCTGTTCTTGGTACGACCAGATGTGTGCCCCTGAGACCTTGCAGATGATGCAGTGGCTTCCTAGACTCCTTGTCGAGGAGTGAAGAGGTGTCCAACACAAGGGTCCATTTCGTCTTGTTCTTTCCATCAGAAAGGTTCTAATAAAAAAGTGAAAACTTCAGGTTACTATTAGAACTACACAAAGAATCAAGGACAATCGAACTAATTATAACTTACAGAAGAAGAACGAATGCCCCTAGAAATGTTATTTCTTGCTGATGCAGTAGCAGAAGCGTCGGTGTATGATTGGCTTTTGGACGATGATTTTTCAAGTAGAGGTTGAAAAGGCGTCCGTTCAGCTTTCTTCTTCGGTGCCACAGGCTCATGCTTCACCTTTGAGTTGCTGCTCATGCAGTGAACATCTGTTTTTTGTTCAGCCACCAGATTTTCTTCCACATGAATATCAAAGAATGGTTTACGCATTGCTTTAGAGGAGGAGCTTTTAGTATCCTTAATATCACCGACTTTTCTTAAGCGTCTTAGCATATGAGAGTTTGGGGTAAGATTCTCCTTATCTGGGGTGAAGATTTCTGGTTCTGTTAACGCCGTTGAAGCAACGATAGCAATACTGGAAGGAATGTTTAACGAGCTTGGTTTGCCCGAGAGCTTTGAAGAGCTCTTGCTGTCTTTTATGTCACCAATATCTTGTAACCTTTTCAACATATGAGAGCCTGGGGTCAGATTCTCCTTGTCAGGAGTGAAGATTTCTGGTTCCAGTTTATCTGCACCATGATCAACAGTCAGATATATAGACTTGTCACTTAAAGCCTGTTTTCGCTGCAACTGGGCCTTTGGTTCTTTTCCAGTTTGTCTTTGCTTTCCTTCACTCTTGTTGGTCCGGACCTGAAGAACTGAAGCATCTTTTCCCCTCCTAGACCAAATGTTATTTGTGCTCAACCTTCTCGAGGAGCTTCTAGAGCTATCCATCTCAGACAGTACATCATCCCTAACAGCGAGTGTACGCGTGGTCTGGTTCTCTTGACCTCCAGTATAGTCAGAAAGCAGTTGTTCAGTCGGTTTTATGTTTTCAAATGTTTCGGCAGCTAAGGTTGAAAGAACTGGAACCTCCTTATCAATATTTCCTTCTCCCTCTTTTGCACTTAGGCTAGAAGATTCTTCAGTGCTCCCCGAGCCGATTGACAATTCTGTTTTCTGAGTTGGTGTTAACAAGAAACTTCGTATTCCACTCTGTTCAAGTTCCTCCCAATGGCATGAGCTGCTCCCATCATCAAACATTTGTTCGGTCTCTCTGTTCACTGCTGATGTTTTGTTCTGATCTCCTGCAAGATTTACTTCACTCAAGACCTCAGATGGAGCCCCGAATTCACTTTCGGGAAGTGGCTCCCAACTCGAGCATAGACTTTGCAATTCTTCTGAATGGATTCTTGAAAAACGTTCTTTGCCAGCGAACAAACAGTCAGATACTGCACTGGCTTGGCTTGAACTGATCTTGGTTTCTCCATTGCTGTTTTGATGTAGGTTCTCACTATCTGTCTCTATGGCCACTCCAGAATCTAAGAGGCCTTGGGCATCTCCAGTTAAAGTTGGTTCGGTTTGAGGAGAGGAATCCAAAGATACTGCGACAATTTGCCTAAAGAGCTCAGTTTCGCCATTCTCTTCGTGACTCTGATTGTCAGATGCTTCCAGCGCTTTCTCTGTGACAAAACCAATATCTCCACTGTCTTCTTGACAGAGGCTCAGAATCTCAACCTCTGCGGCCAATTCAAATGCAAAACAGCTTGATGCTTCAAGTAATGGAACAGAACCAGGGTTTCCACTCCTTGAGCTATCCATCTGAGACAGTGCATCATCTCTAATAGCATTTAATTGCTCGGTCTGGTTTTCTTGACTCTCAGTATAATAAGAAGACAGTTCTTCAGTCGGTTTTGTATCCTCAAATGTTTCTACAGCCAAGGTTGAAGGAAATGGAACCTCCTCATCAGTATTTCCTGCGCCCCATAAATCCCTCAGGTTGTAAGAACCTTCAGAGCCAAATGACATTTCTGCGTTGGGCTTAAGATTTTCTAATGGCAAGAAACTTTGTGTACAACTCCGTTCAAGGTCCTCCGAATGATACGTGCTGCTCTCATCATCAAATATTGTTACACTTTCTCTGTTCTTTCCTTGTTTTTTGTTCTGGTCTCCTGCATGATTCACTTCATGGCCTATTTCATGTAGGTTCTCACTATCAGTCTCTATGGAAATTTCACTCCCGTATTGAGAACCTAAGCAGCCTGCATCTTCAGCCAAAATTTCTATCAGTTGCTCAGCTCGAGGAGAGGAACTGGGAGACACTGCAATATCTTGCCCTGAGACCTCAATTTCTCCAATGTATACGTGACTCTGAATTTCAGCCTTAGGTACTTCCGTTACTTGCTCGCTGACAAACACAGTTTCTCCACTGACTACTTGACAAAGGCGCGGAGTGTCAGCCTGTGCAACCAGTTCAAAAGCATTACAACCTGAGGCTTCAAAGCAACCAATCTGTGCCAAACTTAGGGAGCCGCTCATCTCTTGGGAAGCCTGGACCTCATCGGTGATCAGTAGATTTTCTGTCTCAATGGAATCTCTTGGGAGTGGAAGCGATGAAGTCTCCTTTGCAGCTAGATATGGATCCTCCTTCTCAATAGGGACTGATGACTCTATCATCTCCAACATCACATTCTGAAGCAGACCTTCATCTCCTCTTATATCCCATTCATCAGTAACTTCAAGTTCAGAACAACCTAAGACCTCTTCCATGTAGCTACCGCGCTGCTGCTTTCTTGAGCCGCAGCAACTACTTGGCTTTTCTGCTGCGGCTTCTACCCACTTTGAAGAAGTCTGAAAATCTTCACTGGATTGCAGGCTTTGTGTATTGACAGAAACTCGAGGCAATGTTAAAACACTTGGAGATGCAAGTGGCAACGAAATTTCCCTTGTCGTACTATATGTATCCTCATCCTCACTAGGGACAGATGATCCACTTCCTTCAGACGTCACATCCAGATGTCTATCTCCAGCATCACCTGACGTAGTATCAACTAGTGACTGCAAGAAGGCAGATCAAACTCTCAGGCTAAGAAATTGAGGACAGAGCTAAGCAAATACGTATCAAATGCTAAAAGCAAAAAGGTCGAACCTGATGAGTAACCTCTAGATTTTCTGCTTCAAGCATTCTGTTCTCTTCTTCTTGCTCCATCACTGCAGATGCGTCGAGAGGTGAAATAAAAGGATGGTCGACATCATAGGCACGGCTCAGGGGAATCCAGTGCAGCCTATAGATCCTTGTGGAACCCCCGATCCTAATGACATCACCTTCCTTCACCTCAACGCAAGCCTCTGGCTCAACTTTCTGATCCGCAACCCATGTCCCATGCACTAAAGTTGAAGAAACGATTCAAATGAAAACAATCAGACGCATATACTGAGATCCAACGATAATCGAAATAGACGAGAAAAAAATCCACTGGAATATAATATATCTGATGCCAAAAATTTCGCAACGAAGGAACTGAGACGTACCAGAGGATAGATCGGTGAGGAAGAGTTTCTGACGAGAGGGAAGAGAGCGGATCTGGAAGTGGTATCTGCTTATGCTAGGGTGCGTGAGCAGAATATCACAGTCTGGATGCCGGCCGACGAGCAGAATCTCCTCCAGCTCGTCGTCATCGGAAACAGAGTAACCGTTTCTCTCCGGCGAAGAAAAATCGCGACTGTTGACGACGAAGATGTTCTTGAGAATCGCGCCGTTCTTCAATACAGTGAACACCGGGATCGTCTTCTCACGCACTTGTTGGTTCTCCATCGGTTTCTCTTCTCTGAGCGAAAGAGAGTGAGAGATTATCGCCGGTTAGGGTTTCGAAAGGAAAGGAAAGGATGTGAAGAACACAGATAATCTATACTCTTCGCGATGGCGATATGGACGAGAGTTTTGATTTTTGAAAAAGGAGGAAGCCGTTGAAGAGTGTCCAATCAACGATAGCTATTTACTCGTAACGGCTAATTGTGGTATCTCTTAATATTTTTCCTAAAAATTCAAAACCAATGAATTCAATACTCTCAAATATTATTTCGATTCAATTTCAAACTCTCCAAAATTGCGAAATCACCAAGTGCTCAATTGTTGATTTTAAGTTCTCCGATGAAATTTTTACCTTTTAAGGCACATTTTTACTTTCAATTTACACGATCAAACACATGTTGATAGAAACACACTTTTTATGTGTCAATTGTCTATTATACCCCAATTATGTTTCTCTCTAACTTTGTTTCTCTTCAACATTCATTCTTTCTTAACTAAAACAACAATATGTCTAATTGGACACACATCTCAACTAAAATAATAAAATACACTCATTTTTTTCTCTCTCATATTTTGAGAGTTCTTCCTTACTTTTTTTTTATGTTTTCTTGTTTATGTTGTAATTCCAATTGAATCGAATCTTTGAGATTTTGTGGACAGGAGAGATGACGAGCAGATCTAAGCTCCGGTGTGGAGAGGGCGACACGACGGTGAGCAAGTCCGAGCTTAGTTGTGGATAGGATGATGAGACTACGAACAGGTCGAAACTCCATTGTGGAGAGGACGACGAGACGGCGAGCAGGTCCGAGCTCCAGTGTGGAGAGGACGCGACGACGAGCAGGTCTAAGCTCCATTGTGGAAAAGACGACGACAAGCTCTCGTGGTGTGAAAGTTAGCTTCATTCCTTTTTCTATATTTTGACATTTACCAGTTCTAATATCACTTTCTTTCTTTGTATCAGAATTTAAAATTACATCTAAAAGGTTAATAAAGAACAAGATTCATGAGTTTGTAAATTCTCTAATTGTTTTTGAAGCGTTTCTTAAAGATTTGGCTTTATTGTGTTTTTAATAAGCTTAATATTTTAAATTGTGGTTTTTATAGTTGGGTGTATAGATTAGGAATGAAGCGTCTGGCTCGTGTTAAGCCTTCTAAGTAGTGCTGGGTTTGCAGGTCAACCCGCCCTGCTGACCCGCCAACCCGCGGATCGACTATTTTTTTTATACTTAAAATTTCGACCCGCATGACCTGCAAAGAACAAATAATATGCCCGCACCCGCCCTGTTAAAATTTGCGAGTAACCCGCGAGACCCGCATGTTATATTAAATTTAATAAAATAATTATTTTTATTATATATTAATTATTTTCATAAAATAATATTATAAAATAATAAAATTATATATTTATAATTAAAATTGTATTATTTTTAAAAACAAATTATGCGTTTTCTATAAATATAATTTTTTTTTACAATTTTTTAATTTTTTTTTTAGTTTTGCGGGTTGACCGAGTACCCGTAACTCAAATTTGGTCGATCCGCACCCACCCTGCTTAAAGTTGACTCAACCCGCACCTCAACCCGCTTGTTAAATTTTTTAATTCCATCGACCCGCACCCGCCCCGCGACGGGTCAAACGGGGCGGGACCCGCCGGTAATGACCCAAATTCCCAGCATTTCTTCTAAGATCTTCTTGATATCTATATCTAAGGAGGTTACTTTCTGTAAAAGTTTCTTATTCTCAAAGGTTTTATTCTCTTTTCATCTTTTTCAACGTTTGAACTTGAAAACAACGTAGTACTTGTCTAATTGACTATAATATTTGGTTAATCATTCATAAGTAGGTTGGACTTGTTATGTTTTTTCCTAATTCATATCAAATGTTTTATTTTAGATCCTAGTTTTTTACAATTTTTTTTCAGAAAACCTCATCCACAAGATTTTGTCCACAAAACCGCGTCCACAATACGTCGAACATTTATCCACAAGATCTACTACACAAAACCTTTCGTGGGATTACAATCATTGTTTATTATTCATCAACTTTATAAACACATAATTAAATCATTGTTTGATTACAAAATTTATTTTATCTACAATTTTCTCATCCACGATTCTACCATCCATTTCATACGCTCATAACTTCTGCATCCACTTTTTACCACTCATCCTCTATTTATTCATTATATGTTCACCATAGTTCACAATAGGCGGTATTGTACCATAGTTCTGCCCATGCTAAGAACTTGTACCAAGTCCTTGGATGAGACGAAGCAAAACAGCGTAGATAAGTCTCTAAACACCTATTCAACACCTCGGTCTGACCATCCGTTTGTGAGTGAAAAGCAGTACTGAACTTCAACTTGGTTCCTGCCAAACGAAAAGCTTCGTCCAAAAAGAACTGAGAAAAATCATGTCACGATCTGAGACAATACTCTTTGGAAATCCATGCAACCTGACCACCTCAGAAAAAAACTTTGATGCCACATCTACAGTCGAGAATGGATGTTCTAAGCCGAAGAAGTGGCCATATTTACTCAAACGATCAACTACTACCACTATCACATCAAACCCCTGCGAACTCGGTAAACCTTCAATAAAATCAAGTGATATGTCATCCCAAATACGAGACAGAATATGTAGAGGCTGGAGAAGACCCGCATGAGACAAAGTGGAAGCTTTATGAATTTGACAAATCACACATTCTGCCACATATCGTTGAACTGTCCGATAAATGCCTTCCCAATAAAACGATTGTTGAGCCAGTTTTAGTGTCTTGAGAACTCCAGAATGTCCTCCATCTTGCTATCATGACATTTTTCTAGAATAAAAGGGATAAACCGAGAATTACGAGGCAAGAATAACCGACGTTTATACCACAATCTGTCCCGAATCACCTGATAGTTACTATTCTGTAAGGAACCATCTAACACCTTCCTTTTTAATGCCTGAACCCCCGAATCCTGATCCACCTCCTTGTAAATATCTTGCATCTGAATTACTGAGGGAACTGTCAAAGCCAATAACGTAACCTGTAAAGAATGATTAACACTCTCCAAACATCTAGATAAGCCATCCGCTGCTCTGTTCTTACATCCAGGTTTATAAAAGATATCAAAATCATAACCCAACAGCCTTGTTAACCATCGTTGATACTCCATTTTGACTTCCTTTTGCTCCAAAAGAAATTTCAGACTGTGTTGGTCAGTATGCACTTCAAACTTGTGACCAAGAAGGTAATGCTTCCACTTTTGGACAGCCATTACAACTGCCATCAATTCACGTTCATATGCCGGCTTCAATTGCTCTCTTGGTGTCAATGCATGACTAAAGAATGCAATAGGTTGCTTGTTCTGCATCAACACCGCACCCAACCCAAACCCGAAAGCATCAGATTCAATAATAAACGGTTTACCAAAATCAGGAAGCACCAGCACGGGTGTGGAAGACATAGCGGTTTTCAACTGATCAAAGGCTCTCTGTGATTCTCCATCCCAACTAAACTGATCCTTCTTCAACAGAGATGTCAATGGCTTAGCAATGGATCCATAGTTCTATCTCTCCCTCTTCAACAAAATTTGTCAAACGAAAAAAAAATCCAGCAAGTGGAAGGTATCAAAATATTATACACCAAAAAAACAAAAAAAAACTGAAAATCCTTCCCTCACAATGATATGAATGTAATAAAAGGGAGAGATAGTTCCCCTCTCTAAAAGTAGAGAGAGAGAGATTTTCATTGGGTTAATGGTTTGAAATGTGAGTTTTTGAGTACGAAAATTTCAAGTGCTATCTTTTTATATGTTTATGATTTAAAATACAATTTTCCCAAATTTATGAAGTGACGTAATTGTTGTTGTTTTGTTAAAAGTAATATTATATCAAATTTGGTATTTTAAAGTCTCATTGGAGTTGGTCCAATGGAACAAGTGGAGTATATAAATTATTAAAATTTTATACATTTTTTAAAAATAAAAAATTTAATGGTATATAATTCCTTTTAATATCTACAAGATTTTAAATTTTTATTAATTTTTTTTTGATAATTAAAATATATATATATATATATATATTTTAAATATATACAAATTGATTTAATATATCTTAATCAAAATAAATAAAAGAAAATCTATCTAAGATTTATAGTTTTAAATATATACATATATTTTCTTAGATATAATTGAAATTAAATCAAAATATTTTTGTTTTATCTTAATTTTATGTTTAACTAAATTTAAATTTATATTAAAATATAAATATAAATATAATAAAATCTAAAATAGTAATAAAATTTTATTTTAAATATAATTCAAAATTTTTACTGCTGCACTTGGTACAAGAAAACCTAAATTATTATTCTATTCTTAGATTAAGTAAAGAGAAAGATTTGACAATTGCATCGCTGACAAATCACACTAACGAGTTTGATTTACAAGAATCCATGAAGTATAGTTAGAGAGGATAACTAATTTCTACAGTTTTACCAAAAGGTAGGAGTCCTCTACATAAATTCTCTTCTTTCCTCTGTGTACGTGTAGAGGAACAGGAGTATAGGAGTGTGTAGGATAATCATAATGTTAACTAACAAAATCAGGAGAAGGATATAAATTAAGAATCTGCGAATGAAGTTGTTGAGGGAGGCGAAAATAAGCATGTTCAGGATTTGGAGGCTGTTGTGGGTCGTTGCTTCTTACGAAACAAGTAGTTTATGAGCATCCCAACTAAAGGAACACCTGTTACCATGCCTATGTAACCAAGCAACCATATGGAACGTTTTGTCTGGCGGCACAACACGTTAAAGCTTCTCTTATCTTTAACCTTTGGTCCTCTCTGGTTTAATCCTTGTGCTGCTTCTTCTGACCGTGTGGTGCTATTGGTGTTTTCGTCCAAGTTTACTGCTGCCACCAACCCGTCTTCTGCAATGTTTAGGTACGGGCCTTGGTTTATTGAAGGTTCCTCCTGCTTTCCTGATCCTGAGCTTTGACTCTTTTGAATCTGCACAAAGTTGAATTGGTGACTTTCTCTTTGAGGTTTCTTTGAATGTTAGTTGAAGATAAGAAACAGAAACTTACTTTCTGTATATGCATATAACGACTGCAGCTAAGGGCGCCAAGAAACTCGTTGGTGGCCCGAACCCACCTGTACACATCATATATATAACAGTGTACATACAGATCTATTTTCATAAGTTGTAAGAAAGAATCTAGAGAGATACCGACCACAAGCTAGATGCAGTTAATCCTTCGAAAAACGCTAGATGTCCCCCGTGATTTGTTGTCGCCAAGACAATGTTTTTGTTTGCCCTTTCCCCGAAGAAACTTCATGTAAATACCGTATCTGTAATAGGGGATTCAAAGATTTTGTAGAGATAACGGGTATTACCGGCATTCTTCCCAAGGAATAGCTTCCTTTGTGCATAAGGGATCATCTAGAGCACTGATACAGAGTAGCGGCACTGCCACATTTCCTACGTATTGGGTACTGCTAGATTTTCGGTAAAACGTATCCACAGTCTGCGTTAGGGTGCAAGTCGTTGTTACTTTCTTGAATCAACAGAGAACTTAACTTAGCTCCGATTATGAAGAGCATCATCACAAAGATGTACATATAAGGCCAATCCTGGAGGAAAACTAATATGAGAAGGAACAAGTACCTCAAATTTCCCAACATGACAAGTAGCATGATTGTCAAAATCTCGGATGGAACATGACTGATGAAGGAATGAAGTTGGGTAACAACGGACAATGTTAGTAGCAAAAAATAAAAATGGAATTTGCTCAAGAACTCTGCTTCTTTCAGTTCATAATAGACTTTTTTTTTATTTTAGGGGTATGTGGTTACACAAAGCAACTTACACTACTAACCTTTTTTATGCCTTCCCAATTAGCAAGCCGTGTATACTGAGGTTCATGTCTGGAAATGAAACTAGAGTTACAACTGTAACGTGATCTCTTTTATAAGTATATATCTAAACTTCCTTCTCTAAACCCATCTTACAAACTCAAAATATAGGCAGTACTTGAGCAATGAGGTCGACATACAATTGTGCATAACCTTGAAGTCCGATGGTGAGAGCTCTGTCATACAACCTTTGTTTGAATTTTCGGCAGATAAACCTGTCACCAATCTTGTTGGAAGGAGACAACGAAAGAGAAAGCATAATCCATCAAGCGTCCACTTATATCAAAAAGTTACCATTTCTGATCATTATAACTAGAAAGAACTTAATACACAGCAAATTTCGGAATCAATATATCTAGAAGAAGAAGAAGAAGATAGTTATGAAAAATAACCCACCAAGAGGTCCCACGGAGAGCAAATAGCTACAGCGCCCCTCAGAGGAGTCTTATCACCCTCTTCCCCAAGGTATTTCACCTGAAACATTAGGATATATTCAGGTTTATGTTGTCTACAAGATGAATCTTCGCTTGTATATCATTGTATTCAAAAACCTTAATAGGCTATGGTAAGCCAGGTGAACAATACGAGCATATATACCATTATCACACTTAATTGAAAGGTAAGTATAGCTGGTCAACTGGATCAAAGTAGAAGCACAGTATACCTACCAGAATAGTAGCTCCAATGCTAGTTCCAATAGCAAAGAGAGGAGCCATTGGGTAGTGGTGTTGAAGATGACCAAGAACTACCCGGACATCCTCTGTCCATCCAGCGTTATAGAAGCAATCGGACTGCAACATAATAGCGGAAAGATGATAGAAGAATTATGTATACGTTTGTTTCATAGAAGATGAAAAGCAGGGAACTTACAGTAACAGAAACACCACCCAGTCCTCTATGGTTGCTAATAACAACATTCCAACCGGATTTTGCAGTGTTGTAGGCAAGGTGCTTAAGATACTGCAGAATCATTGATCAATGTTAAGTCAAATGTAGATGATAACTTTCATGGTTCATACTGTATCCAAGACCAGAGAAGAGATATTATTATTATTATTATTTGTGGAAACAAGACTCACGGCAGAGGAAGAATCACTAGTTAGCCCTGGAATAACAACAGCAATGGGAGTTGTGTCTTCCTTTGTGATTTCATCATCATTGTCAGCATCAAGAACTGCAAAAAAGTAAAAAAAAAAAAATGAAAGAAGGTATGAAAATCAATGGCATGAGTGAAGTAAAGTATATAGTATACCATGGGAGTTGGTAAGCCAATCCAAAGCAATGGTGCCACCATCAGAAGCACGAAAGAGCTTTCTGAGATAGTAACAAAGCAGAGAGACTTTAATTTCAGAAACGGTTACAAAAACAAATCTGCAATCAAATACCTTTTGTAGGTGAAAAGGGGAGGCAATCCATGGAAATTAAGGAAACAAGTCTGAAGATGAGGGCTCGCTAACCATGGTGTCGCCACATACCTTTAACCATACACAAGAAAAAAAATCGAATTTAAAAATAAAAAATGGTAAAAGAGCAAATAATAAATGGGGTACTGAACCGGGCGTGAAGAGTCGGGCAGCGAGAGGCAACAGAGTGGTAAATAGGAGAAAGTGGATTGTAGATGAGATTGACTCGACATCTGAAATAGTGAAGAACCGCATCACCAAGGAAATGGAAATCCACGAAATTGTAGAAGAAGACAGTCCAGATGAGGAAGAGAGCGTAGAGATAGTGATGTATAGGGATGAGCCAGAGAGCTTCAAAGAGAAGATCGTACGGAGAAGGGATTGGATCCTCCATTGTTTATGCTTCTCGAGAGAGATCCGGCGATAGAGAATATCCTTTATTAGAACGACAAACTGGCGGGTGCTGTGTTTATTATCACCAGACTAAATTCATTATTTAATTCATATTTGAAATTCCTTTTTTCGTATGGATTAATTATCTTTTACACAGCGACACTTTCGCTTGTCACGTGTAAACCCTTTTTAACGACAATTTAGTCACATTGAAATGCTACCATCTTTTGCCACCCAACTAACTCTGCGACATGAAAAACACAAACGTCTCGGAAACAAATCAACTATGGTTTTGAATACCTCTCTTTTTCACATAAGCAAGCAGACACGTATGAATCTTATCTACCTTGTAAAAACGAAACATGGACTTCTCAACCCACTTTCTTTTTTTAACAATCAACGGCTATTCTATTACTCAAAATAGTGGTTGTAGATAGGTTTAGATGAATAGATTGAGAAAAATTAAACTCATGGGAACACAAAACTTGATTCAACTCATGGGAACACGAAACTTACGACTCGAATGAATGTTCTGTGATGGAACATTCACCATGCAAATATTTCCCAAGTTTATGACTTGGGATCTCTCACTATTTGGTTTTTGTGGGTTGGAGATTATTACTACATTTGCAGCAAACCATTGAAGATTATTAATGCATTCGCATTAACCCAGGGCTGGCATCATTTTTCGCATATCAGACAAGCTCCATATGATCTCTATCTATTCTTCGAAAGAGTTTGTTATTCACTCAAAGTATGAAAAAGGCTAATGTAAAACAAAAAGAGCATTGACTCATAGTATGAAAACATTTTTATATTATTATTATTACTAGAGGTTTGTCCGCGCTACACACGGTCGATTTGTCTATAATTTTTATATTTTTAATGCTAAAATATAACATAAAGTAGAAATTTATAAATTATTAATTTTACTTTTTTATATTATATCCTTTTTTGTTTTGATATAATATTTGATAAATCACGATAAAATATTTTGAAGTTTTTTTGTTTTAGTATCATTAATTTATATTTAATATATATTAGATGTAAAAATAAATGAAGTTTCTTTAATCTTTTAGTAATCCTGTGTAACTATTTATTAAAAGTTCAAATATTCTACATTAAATATTTTTTAAAACTTTCTGTTATTTTATGTATCATAATTTTTTATACATCATATGATTTAATTATTAATTTATTATTTGAAGAATAGGTAAATAACCTTAATCTCATATATGTATATATATGAGATTAAAATGTGTAATCAATTTTAATAATTAAATATGTAAATATATGAACAATAAAAGTGATTCAACAATTTTTTTAAAATTTGAAACTATAATATATTTTCAATATCAATTTTTGGTATTTATTATTAAAATGAAATTTAACGATTCCATGTTTAGATATAAATAAAATTACTTTGGATAGATTATGTTCATTACCCACATACAATTATTTTATTGGTATTGTGTAGGAAATATATAACCTTGTAATATTGTTTGTATGTTAGATTAAAAACATACTTTCATTATTATTTTAGACTATTAAGTTAATTATTAAACAACTTGAGAAAGTTGTTAGCAAGAAGAAAATTAGAAATGTTCTAAAAATTGTAAGGCCTTCTTAAAATGCATGGAATTGTGATCCTCTAACCTAAAATGATCTTCACACAAATTAATTTGGTATACCATTATAAATAACTGATAGAAACATCTATGGTGAATGTATGAAAGACTGGAGGTAACAGTTAAAAATAAAATTTAGTTGTATTGTGGTTACTGAGCATAATCAAAAACCATAAACATATCTTAATTGTATTTAGTTTAATACTAATGTATATGATTATTTGTTTCAGTAGTGTACATCACAAGCCACAAAGTTCCATTAACTATTTAGTTTCTTTAGTATATACATTTTTTCTGCTTTGACAAATTTCCGAACATAATTTATGTTAATTTATTTTGATAAAAAATTCAAAACAATTTAGAGTAGACATCAAAATAGGTTTTGAGATATTTTTGGGTTTATTCTTTTTATTCATAAATATGATTCTTTAAAAATTTAACTATAGCAGAATAAGAAGAATAAACCGAATTATACTGAAATGGTTGTTTTTATAAACAATATGTATATTTGGCTACAAAAGAAAAATAGTGCAACAAACATAACGAATGAGAAAGGAATATATCTCATTTTATATTTTATATTTTTATGATGTTGATAATGATGTCCATTTAGTTATCAAGTAGGGTCATTTAGAATTTTGTTTGGGCTTCTGATTTTTCCTATTTCTGATTTTAATAATATTTATGGATTTATCAAAACTGATTCAGAGATATATAAGATGTGTTTCTCTGTTTTTAAAAATCTTTTTCTCTCTGTTTTCAAAAAGATATATAAGTAATTTACGAAAAAATATTTTCCTCTCTAAGATATATAAGTAAATGTTTTTTAAAAAGATATATAAGTAAATGTTTTCTCTCTAAGATATATAAGTAAATGTAATAAGAAAAGATATATAAGAAAATGTTTTAACAATCTTTTTCTCTATATTGTGAAGTAATGTTTTTCTTTTACATTGTGATGTCTCCTTTGTTTCTCTTGGGATCCTATGCAGTAATTATTCAATTATACTGAAACTTGTTCAGGTAGTTAGTTCACTTAGAAGTTGTATATTTCAAGTAGCCTTGTCCCTTTGCTAGATTACACGTTTTTAGAAAACACTTTAGGTCTTAAGGAAAAAAAACCCAATGATGTTAGTAAGGAGTGAATCTTTTTGACAATTACTAAATTATCTTTTGATCGATAAAAAGGATCAATCGATTACGTAAAGAACATGATGTATTGAACTATTTCGATTTCTATTTGATTGTACATGAAACCGTCATCCTTAAAATGTATAAAAGTGCTCTTCCAAAGTTAGTAAATTAGTTAAAGTCACATTACACAGTAACAAAAATATATTGTTACGGACTTACCGAAACAAACTTGTATTTATTATTTACAATGAGCATAATTTTAGAATGATGGTTATATTTTTGTGAATCACATACATAAATAGATTATATGAAATGAAATATAATTGAAATAAACGATAATTGGTCGAATGGAGAGAAGAAGAGGAAACGTATTCGGGAGAAGAAGCAACTGAAGCGTTAAGCAAAGGGTTGGAGGAGAGGAGTCTCACCGCTTTACGGGTTAGGTTTGGGCGAATAGCGAATGGGCCGAGATATAGGATGGACCGGAAATGTAGTAATATAATGTGAGCCCATTATATATGATGTTATCGGGTAAAATACAGGCTGAAAGTGTAAAAATATATGGTGATTTCGGGTGAAATATGAACCCATTTTTGGCTGGAAAAAATATGATTACGTGGCGAATTAAAATGTCCTCATTGGCTAATTATTTTTGCTGATGTGAATTAGAATGATGGTTATATTTTTGTGAATCACATACATAAATAGATTATATGAAATGAAATATAATTGAAAAAGGGATAATTGATCGAATGGAGAGAAGTAGAGGAAACATATTCGGGAGAGGAAGCAACTGAAGGGTTAAGCGAAGGGTTGGAGGAGATGAGTCTCACCGCTATACGTGTTAGGTTTGGGCGAATAACGAATAGGTCGAGATAGAGGATGGACCAGAAATGTAGTAATATAATGTGAGCCCATTATATATGATGTTATCGAGTAAAATACATGCTGAAAGTGTAGAAATATATGGTGATTTCGGGTGAAATATGAACCCATTTTTGGCTGGGAAAAAAATGATTACGTGGCGAATTAAAATGTTCTCATTGGCTAATTATTTTTGCTAATGTGGATAGCCTCCTTTTTCATCTTATTCCCCTTTTAGTATTGTGAGATTTATTGTATGTACACAATACAACCACAACAAGAAAAAAAAACAATACAAAGGAACCAAGCCAGATTACACCCACCAAAACCCAAAAACAAAATGTAGTAGTAGTAGCACAACGTTACTAACCTCTCTCTGCCACACCTATTTAAGGGGTCTCCATGGGGATAAATTTCATCACTGTAGTGGCAAATAAGAGAGGATGATTGTTATCAACTTTTTTTTAGCTACAAGCTCCTAATGGTGTCCACGCGATCAATCACATCTAGGGCTTTCATCCGATCAATCTCAAAATCAATTATGGGCACAAAAGAAGGTCTTCTCATTGCGAAAGCATCATTCTTGCTTTTCATCATCTCCCCCATCATCGGCGAGTGGCTACTGCTTTTGCTCAGCCTATGATGCTTGCATAGCCTTGTTTTAGCCACCGTTTGAAACTCTTGGCTCTTGCTAATTCCTGGCGTTTTTCTTCTCTTGCTTACGTCTCTTAGCATCTCTTGATCCTCCATTGTCAGCAACCGAGACTCCATTCTTGGGTTGTTGTGTGAACCGCTCGAGATTCGGATCGTTTTCTGGTTAGGTGATCTCATTGGAGACTTCACTGGAGATCTTAGTCCAAAACTAGTAGTTGCCCTTACTTGGGTAACCAGATGATGAAGCCATACCACCAGGTCTAATATGTAAGCCTCCGTTTTTTTTTTATCTGCATGTTGAAGCGTATCTATCCTTAGTATGGTCTGACCTGCTGGTCTCTGGTTCAGCTCCGACCTGAAATTGTTTTCCAATCTTATCATTCAGAAAGCAACCACAGTTATATATGTACAACACAAACAAAGAATAGCCTAATAATTTATCAGGGCTTACCCGGAACCTGCCCATTCTCCAACCCATCCAAACCCGTGATGCGCTCTGGTTGAGAAAATAAAAGACAAAACAGTAAGTTTGACTTACGCTTTGTTTAATCAAGACAGACACGAAGTTCTAGTGATGAAACAAACCCCAGATAATGTGAAAGAAATATAGCGCAAAAGCTTACTTGGTTGTGTTTGTAGCAACATGAACTAGCCACTGCAACGTTTTTTCCATTTCGGCTTTTATTTGAGGAACAATAAGCTGGTTTAAAACAAATAAGATACAGTGTGGTAACTGGTGAGCAGGCATACAAAGAACGTTTAAAGTAACACTGTAACAGTGCACATCGTAAATTCATTATGTCGACACAAAAGCATTATGTGCGGTGTGGAAGAGTACAAATAATACCTCTTCCTTAACCTGGAAGGACTGTATTCTGGAGCGTAAATCAGATTTTATACTTGAGGGTAAACCTTGGTACAAAGCATCTCTTGTGCTCGAAGGCATAGTGCTAGATCGGGACACCTACTCACGGAAATTAAAAATAACTTACTTTGAAACGAATTCCATAAACCAGAGTCGATATGGGTCCCAATCATATCGATATTGCTAATGCTTGGTGGTAGATCATTCAGGTAACCATTCGATACAAGAAACAAACAGTTCACAATCCTAGGCAACTAGACAACTGGTGATAAGAAAAATGACAACTTACAAGAGTATCAATTTGAGTTATGATGTTTGCATAATGCAATGCAAGACCAGAAGATCCCAACTTTTTATGATTGATTGGTGGGTCATTTGCAGGCTTATCAGAATCTGCAATATCAGGTAGAAGGATTATGAACCACCAAAGTCCTAAAATCTCAATCTTCCCAAAGCTTCAATAAGACTAAACGCTTTATCATATAATCGAACCTCACCTGCACCACCAAAGGCCTCGAGAATCTCGAAATGCAAGAAATGGACAACGTCTACTAGTTTCTCCATCACCTAAAAATCATTAGTGTGATCAATAAATAAGAAGAGCCGAGAAACTTCTTAAAAAGGACATATATTTTAATTGGTTAACCAGTTTGCAGCCCTTACCTCTTCTAAGATCCTAGACCAAAGAGATTTTTTCTTCAAGTTTCTTACATTCTTCTTCTGAGTCTTCAATTCAGTTCTCAACATAGCGAGGGTATCTCCCACAACTTACATAGAAACAACACAAATGGAACATAAATTAGAACGGTAACCGAAAAATGGAAGACAATATAAAACGTAATACAATATCATTCATTTCCAAAGAAATATATGTATAATACCTCGTTGTACTGTGCTCGGGTTCTCTTCTTCATGGATCTTATGTTGGTAGTCTTGTTCAAACCTATCCAGCGCATGGAGTTCATGATACAAGTCCTGAAAGCATAGTAGATAAAAAGAGTAAATTGCCCATCCAGAGAGTCAAGCATGACCAAATATCACCAATGTTTCAGGAAAATACGTACAGCTGTGAAATGAACAAATGTCATAAGCTGGTGCATTATGGTTTCTGCTTCCTGTTTCAATTTTTTTTGGGGTGTAAATTCAGAGCCCAACCTAAATCATAACACATAACTAATGAAAAGTTAGATACTTTCTGAAAAACGGAATAGACTCGTTGTGTGACCAAAGCGACATGATCATGTTGGAAACCTGTCAAAGAAGCGATCCAGGTTGTGGTACTGAGGGTCCTTGCAACGATTCCCAAAACGCACCACCTCTCCAGAAAAAATCTTCAACTCTTCTCTGTTCGTAACACAAAAGTTTGAGCCACAAACAGAAACAAGAGAGGATAGGGTCAAAACAATATTGTTACCTTTTATCAGCAACAACTATCCTCAACAGTTCATCCATATCCTTTGAGATAAGGTTTTGTACACCTTGTGAAGGTAACACAGTCTCTTTCAAATGTGTGATGCTATCTTTTGACAGAGAATGCATAAGATTGGCGCCTTTAACAATGGTGTTAGCGACTTCGAAAGACAAGATTGAGATCTTATTCCCTTTAATGGTGGTGGCAGAAGAAAATCCGGCATTAAAATTGAGGTTGGTCATGCTACTCCCAAGTGTGTCCAATACATCCACAGCTTTACCAAGTCCCATAGTGCCAGCCCTACCTAACAGTGAGCTCACTTCGGAAACCTATAAACAAAAACACCTCAAGTCATCAAGTCCATTAAAGAAATAAACTCATGTAACATTTGCTTTTTACCTTTGCCACGGCAGCTTGCCTAGACTTAGTGGATCTTGATTTCTGAGATAAGTCCTTTGATAAACGAGGAATACCGTCCTCAATATTTTGAGGATGATTTCCAACAGAAGCTATGTTCAGAGTGGAAAACGAAAACGAATATGATGAGGGCTTGTCAACAACAGTCTCCATCACTGGAGAAGGATCACCATCTTTGTGATCAGACCGAAAATTCACAGCAGAGCCATTGTTGAGATGACCATTAGCATGTGGAAAATTTGAAGCATGAGCGTTATTTACAGAGGAACTCCTAGAGCAAAGCCCACCCATCACGGCCTTTTTAAGAATCAAAATTAGCTCAAGCGGAAGACACTTCGGGAATGATGAACTCGATCAAGAGAAGAAAAGAAAGAGTCTCTACGAGACTTGAAAGGGATGAACAATGTAAGTAGCAAAACACTAGATTAGCAGATCGTGATCCGTAGGAAAGCAGCAGTCCATTAATGGAGCAATTGCTCATAGCAAATAACACAACCTGCCATGAAGAGAAGTCAACTTCTAGAGAAGAGCTCCAAAAAAGGAAAAAATTGAAAACCCTAGCAAAGCAGCAATCAGTACTTGTGTAGGTTAAGCCGAGGTAGAAGTAAGAGAGAAGACCTAAGAGGCAGAAGAAGACTCGGATTTGGGAGTCAGATTAAACAGATTCTTCGCCTCTTTGGCTTGGTTCTTGCTCACCAACCATGAGCTAAGCTCTGAGAAAGTGACCAAATTCAAGATGAAGAAACGCGACTCGAGAGAAGAGAGAGAGAGAATTGGAGAGTGTGAGAATGGTGAAGCTGCCAAAATTAACCCGAATAGGCTTTCTCCCTCAATTCGAAGTCTTCGATGAACATCTTCTTTTTATTTTTATGTATTTTTTATTAACAAGTTAGAATTTATTTTTAGCTAGTAGTATCTCCCGTACGTACGCACGGACATTATTATTATTATTATTTATTTATTTAGAACATATATTACAAATTTACATTGAATATAAATATTATTTTGAATGTTATTGGTAGACTTAAATCTTCTTTTTTGAGATATTAATAACTTATAACAGTCCTTTAAAATGCATGTAAAATATTGATCGCTTAATCTAAAATCATTAAATATGAAAATTGAGGGAAAGTATATATCTAGCACAAATACAATTAATAAATTTGACTTTAATTTTGTAGATAATTGACGCAGTTTTATTCTTTTCTTATATATATGTTTCTGTTTTCTATCTTGCTTTTTATTTTGTTTTTCTCAATGCTATGTTTATCTTAAAACTTTTGTATATGAGAAAATCTACTAAAACGAATGTTGATCCAAAATTAATACAACCATACAAAAATAAGAAAACCAACCTGAAGTTAGATCTTGACACAGAGGTAGACATGAGTCCTCGTTTCTTCAACCACTCGTTTTTCCTAATCCCCATTTTCTTGATGTGTTTCTTAAGTTGATCTGGGGCTTGTAAGTGTGCTTTCAAGGTGGGCTGCTTACTTCCTTTCTCTGGATTACCACGACCACAACAAATAATCATGGGCCAGCAAATTGAAAACTAATTTAATCCTTCAAAAACAGAATTGACCGGATTTATTAAGTTTACCTTTTACTAATTAGAAATATGTAGATTTTTCCAATATATATAAAAACAAAAGAAAAGAAAATAATGATAAATAGGTTAGAGGAGAAAAATATCATAAAAAAAAACATGAAGCAAACTATGATTTGAGTCAAAGAGTTGGGGAGTTGTAAGTCTCACTAACCAGGAATTATCAACTTTGCGGGAAGCTTTGCTGTATGAAATTTGTTTTTTTTCTCTCTTAAGAACTATTGTTGTGCAAATGTTTAGCAAGATATTTGTAGTTTCGAGATTGTTGGTACAATCGTCAGAAACTGGAAAACTGAAATTTCATCGAACTTTCACAAAAGAGAGAGAGAGAGAGTTAGTGGAGTCACTGTAAGTAATTAAGAAAATGCAGGTGGAGATGAATATGAACTTTATAGAATTGTTGAGTCAAAACTTCTGTATGAAAAGATTAAATGTTTTGAAGATCGTGAAGAGATCATGGTGTAGTGTTAAAGATATTAAAGGATTTTAATTTATATCAAAAGTAAATAGAATCAGTTAGAAAACCGATTTGTTTTTTTTAAAACATTTTAATTAGTTTTATTTTCTGCATTTGTTTTTTCTTTTAAATTATATAATGAATGCGATGTGTTAAAATTTGATTGGTCATGTGACTTGTACTTTGGTATATAAAGAAAATGAAATATCGTTTACTACAAAAATAAAACATTATAGTTTATTCAATTTTTTTTTAATTATAAATGTCAAATTATGGAGAAGAATCTTTTGTAGAGGGATTGCATCTCTTTACAAGATCCATTAAATATAAAGTTTCAACATAGGCCTAGAAAGTTCGGTTTTGAGGGTCGTCTCTCGGCTCGACGGCTCCTCTTCCTTTAATAATGAACTGTCACTCGGCTCCGGAGAAAGTTACTCGGCTCAAAGGCTAAGATCAGCAAATTTACCATTAAATTCGCCTCTTAAACTTGGTTTAAGACCTTGGCTATTTAGGTTAGACTAACTTAGGGTACAAAGAGAGGGGCTCAAACTATAAAAGAACGACAAGAGGGGCCAATAAGGGTAGAGAACGCACTTACACACACTAGCGGTTAGAAATTAAAGTTTTTCTATATCTTATTCTTTCTCGACGACTTGTACTTTTCT
This sequence comes from Moricandia arvensis, assembly GCA_905132765.1. Taxonomy (NCBI): domain Eukaryota; kingdom Viridiplantae; phylum Streptophyta; class Magnoliopsida; order Brassicales; family Brassicaceae; genus Moricandia; species Moricandia arvensis. The sequence continues at coordinate 18,074 of CAJHQP010005593.1, read as the reverse complement.
TGCACTTTGCCGAGTTACAACTTATCTCTCCCTTGTTTACACTCTTATGATAACTTCTTTCTCATCTAATCAATAAAACGCCTCTGAAATAATTCACAATCAAATTTTGTTCTTGTTATTCAAGCTGATCAAACTCAGATTCAACAGTTAACACCCATAGTGGGGCTATATAGAGTAGCATTAACAAGATCAACATGAATCATGATTTTTTGACTACTAGAAACAAACCTGTGCACTGGCAGCAGAGGCGCCAACCATAACAGAAATGATACAAATCATCATAGACCGTCTTGCTCGGCATGAAGAAGTCCATAAGGCGATGAACGAACGTATCGCCGCACTAGCTACCATCATCATGCCACTAGCTAATGATGTCAGTGGTCCAGCGACGATTAGAAGACAAGTCTTCACAACCATAAACTTTACTATTGGCAGCGGAGAGCAGATGACTAATGGCATAAATCCTATTACTCATGACGTGGAATTAACGACAAAACGCCAAATTGCCAACCTCCAGCTATCAATGCAAGAAACCAACTCCAAAATCCACCACGTGACGAGCTCGCCCCCGCCAATCGAGCGTGTCCTCACCGTGACACTAAGGACCCCCTTTTCGAAAGGATTACCATCGTCAAAATCCGCCAAACATACAAGCTTCGTATCACGTCTTACTCCGTCGACATATCCCATTCACCATGTGACTGCGGTCAACATAGCCATGGGACGAGCACATTTCTCTCAAGAGGAAAAGGATGTTGGGTTCTGTCAAATATTCATCAAAAGTCTCAACAGGCCAGCCTTTGACTTGGTTCTTCAGGTTGGCTGAGGATTCCCTCGACAACTTCCATGACCTGTCGACCGAGTTCCTAAAGCACTACATAATGTCACTCGTTAGGGAGCCTCAGCATCCAACCTATGGAAGATGTCCCAGGCTCCCAACGAGAGCCTTAGAGACTTCATTGAACGTTTTAAGCAGGTGGTATTAAAGGTGCACATCCCAGAAGAATCTGGAGTAGAGGCCCTATGTAACACGCTCTAGGTACACTCCAAATTCCAAGATGGCCTCTACGTAAATTCAACCATCACTCTCCAAGACGCCATACATTTCGCTAATAGCTTCATCACAATGGAAGATGATAAGCGAGTGTTTTTCAATAGGCACAGCGAGATGAAGCACGTAGCAGGGAAAGCAACAGAAACTTCGCAAGAGCTGCGTCAGCACTCATCCTGCAAAGTTGACAAAAACGTTTTTACACTATTGACGAAGACGAGCTACCTACCTTGACCGCTGTAGTGCGAGAAAAAGGGTGGAACGTTTTGGAAAGGGATGCTGAGGGAAAGCCTCAGCCTTCTGGTAATCCTATGAGTTCATTCGAGGGAATGAAGTACTACACATACCACAAGTCGAAGGGAGACAATACCAAAGAATGGAAACAACTCCAAGAAGCTCTTTTGACGATGTTTGTCAACGGACACGCATATCCCAAAATCCACTAAGACAAAAACCTGTCAAAAATAACAAGACCTGGAGTAAGAGTAAGAAAAAATATACCATAAATTCCAGACATGACGTAAGACGAATGTCTGCAAGACGACAAAAGCTACTGCTTCTTGACATCATGAAAACTCAGCTTAAAAGGAGGAGAGACCACAGATCCACATGTGTATCAACATGATCACTGATGAACCCTTGTCCTCTTCTGATGAAGAATCCTACCCCATCGATGAAGAATCTCAATCCAAGACTTGCTTAATTCGCTTAAAAGAAAGTCGACACACCTAATCAGTAGCTCGGCAACCTCCGCTGACTTACGAACAAAGATCAAAAGTGCAAATAAAAGGAAGTTGAACAAATCTAATATTCATCACAAACTCAAGACGAGGAAGCATAACACAACACCCAAATCCAATGTCCTTAGCCCTCACAAAGAGGTTTATGCCAACTACGATCCTTCCGACCCCAAAGTTGCTGACTTAAGACAAAAGCTTGACTCCAAGGTCGGCGGCCTATGGAAAAATCTTGACAAATCCATGGGTGTCGATCAAGGAAAGAAGCTTGATGAATGAAAGGCCGAGGAGAATAAAAAGAAGTTTCCTTTCCAACATTGAGAATTCGCAAACACTACATCAATCCGAACCAAGGACCTGAGGCATCTGAGTGAATGCCATCATGGGAGGATCACCTACATGCGAGACTCAGTTAAGTTTGTTAAGGATTTCCAATGGAAAGCAGCAACTGCAAAGCAATGACCCACTAGGCCGGAGAACGATCTCCATATCACTTTCTTGGCCGAGGATGCCATCAGAGTCCACACACGTCATGATGATCCTATCTTTGTGGAGCGCGAGAGCGGTAACTGAGAAGTTACTTGAGTCCTCATTGACACTGGTAGCTCTATGGATCTCATTTTCAAGGATATGCTTGAAAGAATGGGAGTCGACCTCTAGAAAATGAAACCTTCCACTCAGTTACTCACCGGTTTCAGTGGATCCTCCAAGGAAATACTCGACACAGTTCGTTTAATTTTATTCGTCAAAGCAAAGACCTGGATCGTCAAATTTTCCGTCATCGACACTAAGTATCCCTACAACGCGATCCCTCAGCACTCCATGGATCCACTTGATGAAAGCTATTCCTTCAGCATACCATCAGTGTATCAATTTCCTCGGAAATGACGGATGGATGCACACATTCCGAGGAGACCAACATTCGTCAAGGAACATCTTGGTTGCCGAGGTGAAACTTAGGAAGTCAGCCTCCCTCATCAACCCAGTGGTGAAGCATATTCAGAAGATCTATTTGTTAAAGGAAGAAGTAATCGAAGTCGGTATTGATAAACACGATTTGATCAAAACGATTAGGATCAGTGCTTACCTTGCCGACAAATTGAAGAAAAAGATTGTTTCCTTTCTCAAGGATATATCTTAACTTTCACTTGGTCAATGCATACAGAATGGGATCGAACTTGCTATCACGACTTAGGAACTGAATGTTGACCCAACCTTTAAGCCAATCAGGCAAAAGAGAAGGAAATTGGTCTCAGATGATCTAACGCGATCAAAAATAAATTTAATCGATAGCTCCCTGCAGTATCGATCACTGATGTTTGATACCCTGAGTGGCTGGCCAACCGAGTAATCGTCAAAAATAAGAACGAAAAATGGTGGGTCTGGGTAGCTTTCACTGACTTAAATGAAGTGTGTCCAAAGGATAGCTTCCCCCTTCCTCATATTGATTGACTAATCGATTCAACAGCCAGAAATGAGTTGTTAACCTTCATAGATGCTTTCTCAGAATATAATCAGATGATGATGCATCCAGAAAATCAAGAGGAGACTGCATCATTGCCGGCCGAGGAATGTACTGTTACAAATTCATGCCATTCTGCTTAAAAATGAAGGTGCAACTTATGAACGATTGCTCAACAAGATGTTCAGTGAGAAACTTGGTGTCACGATGGAAGTATATATCGATGACATTCTAATCAAGTATTGGATCAATACTGACCACCTTCATCACTTAAAGGAGTTCTTCCACACTTTGAACGAATATGGTATGAAGCTAAATCTGAAAATTACACTTTTGGCATTATGTCCGACGAGATCCTCAGTTACATCGTCACTCAGAGGGGGATAGAAGCGAACCCAAAACAAATCTATGCGATCCTTGATCTCCCAAGCCTGAATAATTGTTGCGAAGTTCAACGCTTGATAGCCGAGTAACAGCTCTCAACTAATTTATCTCCCGATCGACATACAAATGTCTTCCTTTCTACGTACAACTACGCGGAAACAAGAAGTTCATGTGGGACAAGAAGGGTGAGGAGGCATTTGGTCAGCTAAAGCAATATATTTACAACACCATTAGTGTTATCTAAACCCAACAAAGGCGACATGCTATGTCTATACATAACGATCTCTTCCATGGTGGTAAGTAGCTTCCTCATGAAGGAGGAACGATGAGAGAAGAAACCTAGGTTTTACATAAGAAAGAGAATGACTGACGTAGAGAGCCAATACTCTATGCTCAAGAAGATGGCCTTCGATGTGGTTATCGCAGCGAGAAAACTCATTCCATACTTCCAGTCTCATTCAAACCTTACTATGACCAATTAACCTCACTCGGCCATAATGCACAATATGAATCAGTCCGTCTGACTGTCAAAGTGGGTCATCAAGCTCAGTGATCATGATATCATTTACATGAACCCATCGGCAGCAAAGTCGCAAGTGCTTGCTGACTTCCTGATTGAGTTAGCTCCTGAACTCGAGCATGATCTAATATTGCAGAGTGAAAACTGGATCTTAAACGTGAATGGTTCTTCGTCCAACAATTGATCCAGAATTGGAATCCACCTCTACTCCCCTAAATGGGAATTATACTTTGGCATTCCTTCGATTCGGATTTGCAGCGTACAACAATGAAGCCGATTACGAGTCCCTCATCACCGGGCTTTGGCTGGCAAAGGCAGACAAATCTAAACTCATCCATGCTTATTGTGACTCACAGCTCATCGTGAACCAGTTCAGCGGGTATCACGTTGCCAATAATGGACGAATGGACGCGTACCTTAATTTTGTTCTAGACGTTGCAAGGTCTTTGAGTTCTTCACACTCACGAAGATCCCCCAAGGTGAGAAACTCCGCACTGACACCTTAGCCGCACTTGGCAGCAAACCAAAAGATCAAGTGAAACAGAGCATCCGAGTCCAATGAATCGACTAGACAAGTAATTCACTAGCATCGGAGAAAAATGCAATCGCCGCTGCTATCTCGGATATTAACAACATGGAGACAAACTCTCTGACTGATAATACCAAAGTAGTCATCCCCGACTAGAGACTCTCGTTTATCGAATACTTCTCCCACAGCATACTTCTTCCTTAAAAATGGGAAGCTCGCTGACTAATAGCTTGTAGCACTAATTACATTGTCATGGATGGCAAACTCTTTCGATGGACAGGTAACAAAGTTCTACTTACTTGTATTCATGGAGAAGAGACTCAAATGGTCATGGCCAAGACTAGCCATGGGAATTTGGTTCTTGGTTTTGGTTTTGGTTTTGGTTGGGTTCTATGGTTCTTCAGCTTTTCAGTTCTAGATGTTTAGGATCCGTTCGGGTATATAGAAAATTTGGTTTGGTTCCGGTTTGTTTTTTTATTCTCGATTCGGTTTGGGTAACACAGTTGAGATCTGGCTAATATCCAAGATAATTTTTGATTCAATTTGGTTCATATTTGGTTCTAATGTTTTGGTTAATTCGGGTTAAAAAGATAGAACATCTGGGGTTTCGGATTAAATATCAGGTCTTTTTTTAGATTTTCAGGTAAACAAATAGATAATTTAGACAATTTCTTTTATTGGATAAAAAGTATTATAGTAGTTCGGTTTTTGGTATTTTGGTTTATAAACAGTATTTTTAAATTATTTGATTATTTTAAATCTAAATATAGTAAATATTTATAAGTATATGAATTATATTATCGAAATTTGGATACCCATTCATATCTAATTTGGTTTCGGTTCGGTTTTGGCTCTTTGGTTCTACGGATATCGGATCTGTTCGGAAAATTGGTAGGATGAAAATCTGAACCAAACCTCTTTTTGGTTTGGTGTGGTTTGGTTCTTCTGTTCCAGGTAAATGGGCCCAGGCCTAGCGAGACTCACAAATAGCAGCATGCAAAAACTCGGGCGGCTGAGCTTTAGCTCTAAAGGGAAACATTTTGGGCATTTCTGGCCGGCCATGGTCATCGACTGTGAGGAATATGCCATGAAGTGCGATAAGTGTCAGTGACACGCTTCCAATATCCACTGGCCAACCAAACTCTTGAGAAAAACAACCGCACCTTATCCATTCATGCACTGGACAATTGACATAGTTGGTCCCTTGACGACCTCGAGACAACAATTTCTTCACACAATGGGTGGAGGCATTCATCCAGATTACTGACAAATAGGTGCCAAGCTTTGTGTGGAAGTACATCATATGTCAGCACAGTCTTCCTTATGAAATTGTAACCGATAATGGCTCACAGTTTACAACAAATAATTTCCAAGGATTCTGCGACAGATGGAGAATTCTCCTCAATACTTCAACACCAAGGTATCCACAAGAAAAATGGACAGGTCAAGGCAACATACAAGATTATCATCGATGAAATCTATAAATTCCTCGACCCCAAGAAGGGGCATTGGGCAGACGAACTTGAGGAAGTTCTCTAGTGACACAGAACAACTCCGAGAGGTGCACATCACAAAATGCCTTTCTCATTGGCATACATAATTGAAGCAGTGGCTCCCGCCGAGGTAACTGTCACCAGTCTACGCCAAGTAAAATGGCCTAACTTGACGCGTTAAACATATAAATGATGCTTGATGCGTTGGATGAAATCGAGGAACGCAAAGACCAAGCACTTCTTCGTATTCAAAACTATCAGCACCTTGTCGAGAGCTACTATAGCAAGAAAGTCCAGGCAAGACCCCTCAAGCTCAAAGATCTTGTTGTCCTCTGGAAGGTGCTTGAAATACGAAGGAATGAAGAGTAAGCAAGATCAGTACAAACGGGAAGGACCTTGCAAAATCACCCAAGCAATCAAGCCAGGTATTTACCGACTCGAGACTTCATATGAACTGCGCGTGCCAAGGTTGTGGATATCCTCAAACCTCAAGCGATACTATAATTAAGGACGTGTCGCCGAGTGAATAATCACCCTACTCATCACTTTCATTCGTCGTAAAAAGAAATGTTGAGTAAATGACCACCCTACTTTTCACTTTAACTCGGCATAAAAAAAAGGAATTACGGATGGCTTGATCTTCCTCAAGGTTACGTAAGCACCCCTAACATGTTCAGCTATAACAAAAACATATACTCCCTCTGTTTCATATCAAGTGTCACTTTAGCTTTGTGCATACGGATTAAGAAAATAATTACTTTTGCATATTGCCTATATAAAAACACAATAACCTATACACCTAACCATATTTCAACCAATAGAAAAATAAATTACACTATAAAATTAATAAATTCTGCATTGAAAGTCGAAACAACACTTATTTTGTAACAAAATTTTTTCTCTACAACGACACTTAATATGAAACGGAGGGAGTATAAACCTAAGAAAGTTTTCTAAGGCATGCGGAAGTAACGATAGTCCCAACTGTCATGCTTACTAAAAATTCTCTAAGGCAGGAAGTCATTCGACGAACGAATGACAGTCATGCTTGTCACTTTCATTCCGATACTTTGCCGAGTGGATGACAACCACGTCTGTCACATCCACTTAAAACTTTCCAAAGGCGGAAATTCATCCAAAGAATGAGCGACATTCATGCCTCTCACTTTCATTCCGATACTTTTCCGAGTGAATGAAAACCACGTCTGTCACATCCACTTACAACTTTCCTAAGTCAAAAAGTGTTCTGACGAGTGAACGACAACCATGCATGTTGCTGTCACTCCGATACTTTGCTAAGTGAAGGGTCTCCATTCTTTCCATGATCACTATAACTGAGTGTCAACCCTCGCCTGTCACATTCTCTTTACCTTTCTGAACGAATATTCCAGAATGTCTAGATCGTTGTGATTGAAGAGTCAAATGACTATAACGTCTAAACAAAACTCGTCGACTTGCAGATATCTACATAAACTATGAAAGGCTGATATCCTCGTAAGAATTCATGTACATATACTCCTAATTCACAGTTTGCTATCCATGTATTGATCAAACACTTGGCTAACGGATCACACATTAAGATTGAACAACTAATAACCAAAACAATCAGGTCACAGACCAACTATATCGTTATCAGATATTTTTTCGACCACCACCACAATGAGTTGAAGAGCACTTTAATAAATTTATAAGTGTGGTCTGGCAACTAAAAGCTTACAAGAAATTACATTAAAGCCGACTAAAGACTTGTTGAAATGCACTTTAATAATTTTAAGTATCTGCCGACTAAAAACTTAAATAAATTTACATTAAAGCTAACTAAAGACTTGTCGATTGACACTTTGATAGTTCTTAAATATGTTCTGATGACTATGTCAAAGGCGATTCAAAAGCAAACAACAAGCACTTAATAATTTCAAATAAGGTCTGACGATCAGAACAAAAGGGAATTACATTAAAGTCAATCGAAAGTCTCCTGATCTTGACTGACAGTCGGGGAACTATCCTTAGCTCCTTCTGACATAAATGCAAGCGATTTAGAAGTCCTCTGCTCCTCACATGTATCATGTGAGACTTGACTAGAAGCAGTCTTTCCAGCTGCGGCCGCCAAAGGATTGTTAGTAGCATTGTTCAAGGGCTGGTCTCAAGAAACATAAACAGTTTGGGTCTTTGGCAGATTGTTGGCGGTCCGATGATTTGCTGCAGTCTCAGGATTCATTGCACCCAAGTTTGTTCCGAACTGGTTGAGAAAGTGCGAGATCACTCTCCAAGACAGGACGTTCAGATCAGAAACCTCTGTTATGTACTTGGTCTCATTCACAGCCAACTTATCCATTAGTGACTGAGGGATCAGAAGGCCCTTTCCCCTCAGCATCTCCAAACAACCCTTGGTCTTGGAAGATTGGGCAAGGAGGAGAAACTTCTCTTCGGACATATCTTGATCAGCCATATACTTCCAGAATTTGTTCAGACGAGCAGTGCATTCCGCGACATAGCGGTCTCGACCCGTACTCGCTCCAAGATGACCTTGTGGTCTCGGTATCTCCCCAACCAATTTAATTCTCTCTATTTCTTGGCGATGAGAGCACTCTTTCTCTCTCCATCTGCTCGATAGTTGACCAAGTAGAGTCTAGCTCGTCCTCAAGAAGGGAAACTTTCTTCTTCGCTGACTTGAGGTCTGCAAGTGCCTGGTTTCTTTCTTTGGCGACTCCATTCATCCTTTCAAGGAACATTGTGGCCTCTCCCTTTAGTTTCTTGTACTACTCAGATTTTGCTTGAGAAGCGGCTTGCGCCTTAGCCAGATCACTGTCATTCTTCTTCAATGCAGCCTAATAATCACCGATTAGGATATTTGTGTGGGCTATGTGCTTCCAAGGAATAAAAACAAAAATCAGACGAAAAGAAATTAAAGATAACAAAAATTATGAGGGATTCACGAATGCTTGCAATGGCACCGGTCCGAGACCCCTTTTTGTACCTGTCTGGATAAGCTAGTTCCGCAACATCATGCAAGCTCCTTAGTCCACCCCTAATCTTTCGGAAAAAATTAGGAGGTGCATCTTGGTCGTTCACAAGGGGAAAACCCTTGGATTAGTGGAAGTCCACTCCATCGAACGCATCGACGCAAGGCCTTTTCTTCAAGAGCCCTCTTCAAACTTTCTGGGATGATCCTCTTGATGAACGATTCATTAGGAGCCGAAGGATTCTCCTCCGTGTCAGGTGAAAAAGACGAATGTGGGTCTGAGTCATCAGCGGCTTTCCTTACCATCTCCGCAGCAAGCCCTTCTTGATCTTCTCCGGTACATTAATCACATACGTTATTAAAAAAATTTCATGATTCTCCTCGGCAACCATGATCCCCCCCCCTTGGTGCTCTTCTCAGTACCACCATCGTCTGAATGCCTACTCTTCTCCGTTGAATGATTATTCTTTGTTTTCTTAAAATAGCTTTTCCTCTTCCTCTTAGACTTTGAAGACTCTGAAACATCAACAGTCTTCACAGTTGGGACTGGCCCTGGTGAAGTCCCTGATGGCATCTAGTCTAAAATCTGCATAGGATTCGACTCCACCATATCCAGCCCCTCTCCCATAATGTTGGCATAGCCCGGGGTGTTTGTCTTGACTTTCCCCATAATCGGCAACTTCAGTCACTTTCTGTTGTTTTCAACATAAGGAATGTTTAACACCTAGTCAACTGCAAAGAGAGTAGGATTTTTGCTGAGGAACATTTTCCAAGAAAAAAAATCATTTTCGGATGCGCCTTCGTAGCCTTTAAATTCTCTTGTCATTAAAATTTTTGCCACTTATGATGACTTAGAGCAGCAACGTTCAGAACTTACTCTCAGATGTTCTCCGGATATGCGATGGTGTTGGGATGGTTAATTGGGAAAACAAAAACAAAAATAGAGAAAAAAGGTTATAATAGTACCAAAGGAACATATGCTCGGCATCAACTATCTAACAAGTCGTGGGCTCCACAGCATGAAAAAATCGTCTTTCGGCGTTTCTTCAAAGGCCACCTTCTCATCGCTGCCAGTCGTGTATCTTCAAGGGATGGCCAGTCATAATATTTTGCTTCGATCTCATCTTCACCAGGAAGAGGCTATTATGTTAAGGCTGGGTTTGCTTAATCTCTTCAAAGACTCAAACACTCATATATACATCAATCTCGGAGGCCATGAACATCGACACCACGTCAATCATGATCGCCCCATTCACTAGTTGAGTTATGGCGATGTCTCGGCGGGCACAGTAGGATGCAATAAGCCGAGGAATGGAGAATCACATTAAGCATCCTTCTCAAAGAATGAACTGGTAAACGCATTGATACCAAATTGGAGGAGTCCACATGCGATGGTCTCTCCTTGGGATGATGAACGTGATGCCAGCAAGGTCGTTACATTACCTTAGCAGTACTATCATGCTTGCAAACATGGAACGGGTAGGAAGGACGCTCCCTAGTTCTTCCTTTCCAAAACTGACAGGCGAAGGAACTCCAAAGTGAGCTCAGGAAGTTGTTCAAAGTTCCCGATATGAATGCACCGGGTATACGGGTTGGTGTTCTATGGAATCAGATTCTTCCTCGACATCATATACAACAACAATGGTGTTTTCCTCGGTGCCATCTACAACATTTTCTTCGTCAAATGACGTCTGGCAATCCCCATCTGCCGTAAGATGTTCCTCGGAATGACGAACCAGTTAAAGCTTATCAAAATCCAATCCAACAATTTCCCTTAGAGCATCTTGATGAACTCTCTATAGTAATCAACATGACTTGCGCCACCGAACAAGTCATGATCTAGGCTTGGGGTAGTGACCTTGTTGTTACCTTTCTCGGATCTTGAGAAATTTTATATCGACGACATATTTTCCTCATGAAAGGACGAAAAGCAATGAGTAGATCGGAGAAATCACACATACAGTGGCGGCTGATTGGAAAAAATAAAAAGTGTGGAGAAGAGATAATGACAGAAAGTACCTTTGACCGCAGAGAGAAGTGAAAAGAAAAGGGTGAAGTCGCCTATTTATAGAAAATGGGCACAACTCCGGAAGGCGGGACATCATCATTAGGCATATTGGGCCTTGGTTGCCACCCCTTTTTGCGCCTATAGAGGCAATGATTCATCTTCTCTGAGTTAACCGACACCCGTTTTAAATCAAAGATCAATAAACAATAACCAAATCCAAATCAAACTAGAACCACATCAAACCAGACTAAATCGGGCTCTGAAGGTCAACATTTTTTGTCAAGGAGGGTCACCCCGCTGAAAAATAGAGAGTCTCACCAACTATATCTAACACACCAAATTTACCGAAGGCACAAACTCGCGAGTGAACGACATACATATTTTTCACGATTCACTAAGACGGTTTCACCGAGTGAACGACAAACGTATTTGTCATGGAATTATAGTTCCACTGTTCACCAAACAATCTCGCTGTTAGCTCCGCCGAGTAAACGGCAGCGCACCTTCGTCGTCCCAAAGTGATTCTTTGAGGCAATATATCTTCTCTGAACCCTTTATTCTCAAGACCTACTCCTACAACTTCACTGAGATCGACTACGTCTCTCATAAGTGAACTACGGGAGCGACTTACTGTTGGAGAGAGATTGCATCCCTCTACAAGGTCCATCAAATATAAGGGCTTGGCCCAACAATCACTGACTCGGCTCAGGGAGCCATCTCTCAGCTCCTTTTACTCTAATAATGAACTGTTGTTCAGCTCCTGAGGAAGTTACTCGGCTCAAAGGCTCAGATCAGAATCACAGTCATTGGTTTGCTTCTCGCAAGCCCACCCTCAACACCACCATCATGTTTATCAATCAAAGAACCACCATCTTCAATCACCAGGTCAGGCGCATGAAGTGATACCTCGCTGTCAGAATGTATTGACCTCAGTTGATCTTGAGTGATCGTCTTTATCAGCTAGAGTTCCCAAAACCGGAGAGCCAAGAACACCACCACCTTCCTTAGACACCGAGCCTGAGGACTTTAAAGTCTTCTTCCTACCAAAAATTGGGAAAACCAATGGAATCTCACCCATATTATTCTATGGATGTAGCTTCCACTTCTCTGCTTGATAAAAAAACACGTTAAATAGAAAGGGAGGAGAAGTATATATACATATATACACCATATATGGATGGTCACCTTGCTTACATTGTCTAATTAGTGAGGAATGTATCCCGAAAATCATCAGCCACATTCGCAACCCACCCTCCTTTAACTTCTCAAAATTCCGATCAAAATTCTCTAGAGGCGGATAAAATAAAATGGACAATCTGCAAAAATAAGAAACATAGTCACGAACCTTGAAAGGCAAAGAAAAAGAAGAAAATAAGCCAATGAGCTACCAATAACGGAGCTACACAACGACTGATAGTCCCTATTAATGTCGGGGACTGAAGCCTCGTTAATCTTGAGAAAGAAATATTGTGACTGCCATTGTCCATATTCGATCACTCGACACCAATGAGCTTCAAATTTCTCTGAAAACTCAAACTAAAGGTGCTTGGAAGAGAACGATTCCTGCTAACACGAGTGATCTCGTCGATAAATATAAAAGACATCATAACCCGAACATTGGATGACAGAATAAGAGCACCACGAGGTTTTTGGATCGAAGAGACAGAAAGCTGAGTAAAAGTTTTCTCTCCTCACAATATGCGACCATAAGCTTAGGAAGCGGAAGCCACATACTATAATCGACAAAGAATGCAAGCAATATACCCAGCCAGCGGAGTCCAAGGACGATTAGAGGAAATTGGTAACATAAACTCCAAACCCGAAATGAAGCGGTCACGGTGATGTAACACTCCTATTGACTCATCGTCAAATTGAGTAAAAACGATCTCGTACTCTTATCGAGGCTTACAAACTTCTCTAGTCAAACAACTAACTCGAGTGAGTACAAACCAGAAGAATCAGAATCGACTTTGACAACATGTAATACTATTAGGCCAAAAATAAGATGAACTTACCAAACAACGGCAAAGAAAATCAATGGAAACGATCAAAAAACAATAGCAAAGGAGAGGGAGAAAGAAGCACTACCTTGTCCACTTCATGAGTAAATAATGAATAAGAAAGATGTCTTATTTATAGAAAACAAACAAGGAAACCAAAGGACATGACCGTTACACACACCCCTTTAAGAGACCCAAATCCTAATGGGCATAATTTCAATATACAACGAGCATCTGAACCATAACTCGTTTGTGATATGGCAGAACCAGCAAACGACTAAGAGGGACTTAATGTGGGAGGTGGGCTTCACACCCCTATCAATGCCCGACCCAAGTTGAAACATGGCCCATTCAGATTTAAAGCACACATTACAAAAACACAAAACAAGACAAAGAGAGCAACAACTCGGCAGTGTGCCCAAGCCCATGCTTGAAGGGAAGCATGCTTGGAGCAGTCAACAAGGTACAAATGATGCAGTCTGATCCGCATTTAATTCCTCAGGACGAGGCAAGCTACATTTGTGTTGTATAGAATATGTGATCTCACCTGACAAGACCGTATTTATGACCTCATTAATAAGGACGACAAGCTGTCTTTTGTCGCATTCGGGGCACTCCCCGACTATAAAAGAGGGGCTCAGTTGATTGAGCGACTGAATTATTTTTTCTCCCTAAAGCTTCTAGAGAGAGATTGTAGAGATGTAAATTTAGCAATCTCGATCCTTATTGGTATAGCGAGCTTGATTCGATAATCGAACTCCCCTCTCTTTTGTAATATCTTATTGATCCCAATTTATTTCTAATATTAATGAGATTTCCAACCTGCCTTGTTCCTAATCTACTTCTTAATCACTCTTTCGAACTCCACTTTCAACATTTGATATGGACTTTGGGTTAATGATTCCCATGATTTAAGCATGGGCGTCCGGGTATCCGTCCCGGTTCGGTTGGGTATTTCTGTATTGGGATCTAGTACCCATTCGAGTATTTTTACACATTGGGTCGGTTTCAGATATGTTCAGTTTGGGTTTGGTTATTTCGCATTGGGTTCGGATATTTAAATTTTGAAAGCAAGAATTCAAATTCTTCACCTCTCAAGTTTCTTGTACTTAGACTTTTTATATTAAATTAATTGATTCTCTAATTTTTAATAGATTAAACAATTAATAAGTTTTGAAGATAAAACTTTGAAATAGAAATATATTAATTTGATTATTGTGTTGAGATTTTGGAAGCAACTTTTGTTAATATATGAAATAAGAAGTTTTACATGCATTTTAAGTGAGTAGAAAATCAGTTTTTTTCTGTAATTATATGTATATTATATGATTTTGAGCTTTGTGGAGCATCAATATACATATTTTAAATAAAATATGAGAAGTAAACTAGGAAGATAAGGTTAAATATACATATGTTCAGTTACTTGGATATTTCTTTAGGTTTGGATAGTACCCATTCGGGTTCGGATGTCCAATCTATCCAACTACTTCGATTCGAAATTCAATTCAGGTTTTTTGGATCGGGTTCAGGTACGGATTCGGATATTGGGTATAGCCCTAGGCATGATTAGTCAAAAACGTAAACTTTAATTATGTTTTTTTCGATAGAGAAGTTGCTATGTAGTTTTCAAATAGTAAAATATTTATTGTAAAAATATTTATCTTTTTATATTTCATAGTTGAGTCAAGGAAATCTTGCTCATACTATATACTGAAATAGAAAGTGATTAATGAGCCGTGTCACATATGTATCCATATCTAGTTCTCATTGAAAATGAAAGTTGAGTTTCTTTTCACCAAATAAAGGATGACAATATCAAAAGTAGGCTTTGAGTTTACAAAAAGCAAATTTCCTTAAGTGGCATATTGTCATCAAGACCATATCGCAATATATATAGCATGGTCAAAGGAAGCTTAAAATGATTTTTAAAAAATTACAATCAAGAAAAATAAGTGTACCGTGTTTCATAATTCATATCATGTATTTGCTTTTATAAATTGAATGAGATGGGCCATAGCTTATATATATATATATATATAAAAGCTTAAAATGATATGGAACTTCGAACGTTATGATCTTTTGATTTATATATATGTAATTTGTATTGTTCTATACTCATGACTCTAAGAAAAGAAAAAGTTACTAAAGAGATGCTCATTCCATGAGACGTATACTAATAAATAATAGAGTTAATTGGCTTCTATATCCATAATTGAAATCTTAATTAGAGAACCGTCCAAGATGGTGAATTAATTTGATGATCATATTGACTTTATATACTACACATGTTTCTACGCTTAGCTGTGTAAGAGTTTGTTAGTATACATAAAGAGTATTGTGTTTTAGGCAAGTTGGATATATTTGGGGAACAAAGAAAATTATCTAAATAGATGTTTATATTTTTTTCTAGCTAAGAATAACATAAGATTGTTGAGAGTTTTGAAACCAAATTATTTTTTTTTATTTTACAAAAACAATTTTTTTTTGTTTTATCAGATAATAATACAATGTTTTACAATTTCATTTTAAAGTTTTCTACCATTTTATACATAACAGAAAATATTCATATACAAATTATTTGTTCTTCCTAATATGCTATCAGCCTAAACCAATGTTATTGGTTTCATCGTCTACCAATCCACAAGTAAAGTTTTTTAATTTGCATATCTCTCATAAAATTATTATTTCCTATATATAATATTTCATACTTTAATCGATATTGTCGACTGTTAATATTTTATGTTTCAGTTGAAAACTATTGTAGATGCTAACAAATTTGTTAGTTGTTAACAAATACATGTACTTGAGGTGTTAACTGTTAACAAAATTTATAGGTGTTAACTGAGGTGTTAGCCGTTAACAAATACATTCACAAAGTTGTTAACAGAGGTTCAATATGTTAACAAATATTGCAGATGTTTGATTAATGGTTTGTTAGCTTGTACATGGTATGATACTTAGTTAATAAGATGACAAAAGAGTTGGTACAAAAGTTTGTGTGTTTATACAATGTCTGTTAAATGGTTTATCAATGTGTATTACTATTTTAACTTATTACATGTTTTGATATATTATTTTATCAAGTATCGTATAAGAGGTATATGCTAAACAATATATCAATCATTCAACAAACCATCTATCGAATAATAATAATGTATATGTTAACCAAACATGTATCAGTTAATAAATAAGTTAACCTCTAACAATTAATCTAACACTAATATCAAATTTATAACAAATTGTAGATTTCAAATATGTTGAGATCTTGCAATTAATTGTAATCTATGTTTTTAATCATATCAAGTACTAAATTATATTGTTATTTTATCTATTAAAATATTTTATATTATATTTTTAAAAATATTATTATTTGATAATATTTCAAGCATTTCAAAAAATTTAGTAAACATGTGGACAAAAATAAAGTAGGTTTCTCACTTTTCTGCAATAGTACTCTGATTTCTCTGCAAACAACCAAAAAATGTGTCAGTTGGAGAAAGATATTTTTGTCTAATACTAAACAAAAAATGTACATTTTAACTTCAATTGTCAGTCAATAGATAAGTGACTAATAATGCATTGGATTTGAAGTAGATGGCTAATTGACCCTAAGTAATTACGAACTTTAGAGACCATAAAAAGACCATGATTTCAGTAAATGTAACTGCAAAGTCATGTGATATCAATAGTATTTTTCATAAACATGATCTTACAAGCGATTCAATGATGAACCAAAAGAAGTATCTATGATCAGTAAGTTTTATGAAATTATACGTTAGTGCTATCAAAATACTAAACACGTTTTGGTTGTTTAAAGTATTTTTTTTCTTCTAGTGGTTGATAAAAGAGGACCAAACTGTCCTCTTAACTTTATATTTCAAGTGATTTTTTGAAGTTCTGGTAGATATGTACATGCAAGATGGGTATCATAGGGTACGTGTTTAAATCGACTACTGTTATCCCGCGGTTACTAACTGTGATTTCTGTTTGTGTGCAAGTATACCATTGTGGGTAGCATTTAATATTCTCATATTAGTAGTCCAGCAACAATTATCCATACAGGTTTAAACTAGCAAAATCAAATTGTTTATACTAATACGTTGCCAATTTACGTTCAGGTATACATAGTTTCTAATCTAATAATTAGACTGCAAGTAGTACGTACGTAGGATGAAGCATTAATCTAAAAGGCTACGTGTGTTGGTCGGAAGGATTGCCTCTTTTTTTTTTTTTTTGGTAAAATGTTAAAATTATTATACCAAGTTTTCATTTTTTACAGAAATACGAAGAGGACTAAAAACGGAATTGCAGAAATTGAAACTAAACAGAGCACCTATAATGAAAATGCAGTTTCTATTACAAAGAAGAACTGTCTAAGAGATGAACCGGAGATAACGTAGCGTCGATGACCCAAAGGAGAGGTGTGAGCGGACTAAGCTTCCAGTTGCTGCGAGCTCCCAGAGAGAAAGGCGGCTAAAACCTTGAAACAACGGGTAATGACCTACAGCTTTCGAGAGACCCAATCATCAACACAACCACAAAGAAATACATCACAGTGCCGCAAACCCATTCAACATTGCCCCACCGGCAGCACGAGGAGGACTCCATAGATAGGCGGTGCCGTCGTTTGGGACGGTGAACTGGAGTTTGCTGCCTCCAAGCCTCCAATCCTAGGACCGTATACACCCATTTAACCCACCAAACAAGAAGATCAGTGAGACATATCAGACACACCTCCTCCGGAAAAGAACAACCTTCGAACTAGTAAGGGAACCGAATGCCAAAGTACTTCCTATCTACATTCGGCAGACCGGACCGCTTTCACAGAAGCTACAACTCCAAAAAGATGACGCTTTTATTGCAGGAAAAAGAGAGACTTACGCGCTGCCATAGTCAAGAGCTCGACTACGAGAGACAGAGATCACCAA
>CAJHQP010005592.1:0-44799 GCA_905132765.1 Moricandia arvensis | reverse complement strand
GGAGAGAGATTCTTCACACTCTCATGTCCTCTTAATGACATCAGCGAGGTTTGTCTCACATAATGTGAAGCATTAAATCTGAGAGAGATAATAATAATTGATAAGTTCGATCTCTATGTGTCTCTCTGAAGCCGAATTCTCTTTTAGTTATTTAGGACAGTCGCAGAAAGGAAATCTTTTAGGTTCAGACCCTGCTTTCGTCGACTGATGAATGCGAATCTTTGATAAACTAGTTATAGGAAAACTGCAAATCAATTGGTAAAATAGTTGATTTAGGCTTTACGAAGGTTGCACTTCTCTGAGAGTACTACATCTTGCTGTGAGCCATATTTAAGGAAGCAGTTACCTAATAGCATTGGAAGAAACTCATCCACACTTAAGTATATTTGAGGTGCGTTGGTATCGTGCATTTCCCTCTCCTCTACATAATCTAAAGTTGCTGTATCTATGCTAAAATTTAAATGTAAGAATTGAGTGTTCTCAGTTTTTCACATGCACAGCTCTTGTTGGGATGAAAGAATTGAGGTTCCTATGCATTAGCCATGGGTTAAGCGAAAGAAGAAAATTTGACAAAAATTAATATCATCTAGTAACCTTAGAGACCTGGTTAATTCTCAACAGAGTAAGCTGCGGCGATTTAGACGGATCTTCGTGGTATGGTCAGATTGAAGGAGCTCTTGATGTCATATAATCTGATGAGTTACCATAGGTTATGATAACTCTTTTTCTCTGCATATATTATTTGATTTTGAGTAGGATCTCAGTTTTTACCACGCAGGTAATTATCTTGATATATGTATTATCCAAGTTGGGCTAAAGATTGGTACTGTATATAATATATGGAGAGCCTTAGCTACTATTGGAATTCATACTCTCAAAAAACTCTCGTTTTTACTCCTGAAGGTGACCACACATGGATTCCATTTCTCTCGTGTATATGTAAACTATCAGTTCTCCCTTCTGCTGCCTAATTCTATATGTCCTGGATACTATAGATGTAGTGGTTTGAAGGAGGATCCAATGCCTGATTTAGAGAACTTCGAGTCAATTGAAAAGAGGTTAGCTAGGTTAGGGTTTTGGTATCTTTATGTGGGACGAGAATGGCTTTGCTTGAGAGGAGGGTTTGCCTCAATCTTGTAAAGCAGGCTTGAAACCGTTATGCCGGACTAGACGCAGATGGGAGAGTTGGATATACGAAGTAGATGATGCTAAGGCTGCTATGCCACCTTACTCCATCTCTGTTAATTTGGATTGTAAAAAATAAAAGAGCTTGCCTATGATGGGCTGAGATTCATCACTTCTTGGAGTACTGGAGTCTTCGATTTATGGAGAGGAATGGAAAAAGAGAATGTGGGAAGGAAGAGAAGATTATTACAAATCCACACATCCTTCTGTTACATTCAGACATATGATGCACCAGGTAAACATCTTTCCTTTCTAATATCAATCCTTTGTATGTGACATTTTTCCAAAAAGTAAAAAAGTAAAAATTTTGCTGAATTCGATTGGCTTTTGGTGCTTATGTTTGTAGAAGAATCTGATCTGAAGCAAATCTCTTACCAACTTGGGCATCGGCGAATCAATCGAATAATAATCTCTATGCAATCTTTGTGTGTTTATTGTATAATTAATTAAACTTACGTTTTTCTTTTTCCCCGTATTAAGACGAGAAAAAATATACTTTGTGGTTTGTAGTGAAACTAGTTTCTTATATGGTTCAAATTGTTTGAGTGGAAGATACTGGATTTTATTCGACCCTTCAATATTGTGTGATATTTAAAGCATATTCGATATTGTGTGTATTTTGTGTCCGAGTAGTCCGGAATTTTTGTATTAAAAGTAAGGAACAAAAATTAGCTTGGCACCACAAAAAAGTGAAATATGCTGTTTAGAAAACATCATAAAACCTAAAATTAATTATTATAATTTAGAAAAATACATGACTAACTATTTATATAGGGATAATTTGCTAAAAACAAAGGAAAATAGTGAAACTAAGTGTCAATAATAGTGAAACATGCAGAAAACTTAGTGGTGTGGTGCAATGGAGTAGAATAAACTAAGTTTCTGTTTCGGAGAATGTAGGGCAAACAATTAGAATCTTTAGACATCTTGCTAAATACAATTAGATTTAGAAAAAACATCATTAGATTTGGCAATTTTTCTCGTTTAGAGAGTATAGACTGTGCTCTCCTTCAGGTGAAACCTTCTGCACTAAGTATCTGACAGATTCGGCGCTCCATCAAATATGAATCCAGCTAAAGGATTTGCATCGTTTTTTTTTTTGTTTTTTTGCTGAATAACTAATTTTGGAATGAAAATTAAGTAAATGACAGTAATTTTGATATAAATGTAAAAACTAATATTTAACACTATGATTTATCCGTTATACCTTTCACTTTACCATTATCCGGTATTAATGTGCTATATGTGTCTATGTAGTCTATGTAATATATGACAAAAGACCTAAAATTTATTTTATAGGAAATGAGTCATCCATGTCACATGGTTTATTGGCCATATATATGCACTAAAGCGTCCTATTCCATATCGTTGAGATAATATAAGATATAACCCCACCCACAACAGATACTATTAAACATTATCCAAACTCCAACTCCTATATACTCACCCTAAATTCCTAATCTACACCCAAACCCAAATATAAGCTATAGTATATATTCCATTTGAAAGAATGAAGAGCCATCCCACAAGTTTATTAACCGCATAAATATGCATCGAGTGTTTTATTCCATATCGTCGAAGAAAGTATATGCTTAAAACTCTATTCACAACCCTTAATACTAAACATTACCCCAACCCCAACCATAAATACTAAATCCTAATTATAAACCCTAACTCAAATATCAGCCATAAATTCAAATATAATGGAACAAAATAAATAGTATAGTACATATTGAAAACTTATGAAATGTCTTTACTTGTATGTATAAGTTAATGTTGACCTAACCTCAACCCATATGTGGCTATATAAACAGACTGTAAAGTAATAAACTTTCTCTCGCTGGATATAATATAGTCGACGAATCATCATTTTTTTATTCTTATAACACAACGGCGAGTTAAATTATGCATATAACAAACATCACTCAATTAATTAATCATATAAAAAATCTATTCTTAAACATGAGAGAAATAATTTTGATATCAACAGTAGAAAACGATGATACAAAATAATGAAGACTTTATTTTTATGTACAATACATAGTATATACCGCTATATAAATAGTACAGAAATAGTACATTTTTCATTTATATACATAAAGTTATAATATAGAAATTCTACATATAATATAGCTGTAGATCATATCCCCACCTCCACCCTAAATATTAAAATTTAAATCATATTCAGTAAACCTAAACTTCAAAATAAATATAATATTTACTTATAATATTTTAAATAAAATACAAGGCTGAAAACAATATACTATATTTTTTAATATTAAACTATACTATACTACTCTTCCGTTTCTTTTACCATGATATTTTAGAAGGTTTATGTTGTTTCAAAATAGATTATGTTTAAGATTTTAAGGTTAATTTAGCTTTATTGGAAACTGTTTCCAAGCAATAAAATTTTACAGGTTTTTTTATAATTGGTTAAATGATTTTTAGATTATATCTTTAAAAGTATTTTCTAGATAAATGTAAACTTCTTAATCTTTGTGCAGTAAGCCAAAACATCATCTATTAAAAATGGAGGGAGTATAATTTATTCTCACTAAATGTAGTATGGACGGTAAGTCATCTTCTACATACTCTTCTTTTTCTGATACAACGATAATATTGACTGGGTCCACTATCGACACCTTTCACCACCATTTTTGGCATAATACCTTTGGGATCTGCGGTGGCACAAGCTTCATAAGTATGGACGGTAAGTCATCTTCTACATACTCTTCTTTTTCTGATACAACGATAAATATTGACTGGTCCACTATCGACACTTTCACCACCATTTTTGCATATACTTTGGGATCCTGCGGTGGCACAAGCTTCATAAGCAAAAAACAAAGTATGAAGACAAAGGGATGAAGACAATTGTTTTTTGGTTTCTCTAGGACAGTTAGCGATAACATACACCATTAGAGAAAAAGATAACAAAAGAAATATTAGTTACTAAAATAGAAGCAAAAGAAAGAGACACAAATATAAGTATTTGTCATAACAAATCATTGATCTGTGAGGATGAGAAAGAAGAAAAGAGAAAAAAAGTTAACTGGTTATTTACGAAAGGTATTTTGGCATATATTTCATATAATATGTTGATATCGTGGTTAATTTTTTTTAGTTAGATACCTAATTATAATTTGTTTGATAGCTATTAGACGCAATTTTCCTTTTATATTGATTAACTTTATCATCTCATTATAATAGAACGGATGTTGTTAGGTGTCAAGTTACTAGAAAGTACTTGATCATGTATGATGTTACATCTTAAAACAATAATAGGTTTTTTTCAAAAACTAACCTAAATATTCAAGTCAAACCTTAAAACTAACCGTTTTTTTTGTAGTTACTATTCATCAATGAATTTTCATGAATAACCCTAGGTTTTGAATTATTTACAAATTTGCCATTATTATTTATTATTTATTATTTTTGAAATATAACAAAAAAAACAAATACACCCTAAACATTTCTTCTTAATTACAACTAAGCCATCATCATCAATATTTTCAACCACCATGAACCATCATTTTTTATCTCTTAAGCTCTAGAATTGAATTTTCAACCACTTTTTCTCATTCTAAACAAACAAATCTTCATTTTCCTCTCATTTTCTCTACATTTCATCTAAAAATCTCTCTTAACCTTCATTTTCATAATCACAAAATTCATAATTTCGTGTTTTTTTTTCACTTGTGAATCGTCAAAATGCTTCCTTTTGGTCATTATTGAAGTTTAGACCGTTGAAAAGGCTGGAAACGAGCTTCCACACCGCAGAAGGTAACTATTTACATGGTTTACGTCGTTTATCAGACCTGTGTCGCGATAATAGACTGTTTTATATGTCTACGCCTTTGTGTAGACGTACAATGCAGTCTATTTGTCAACGCACATGTCAGTTTTGCAATTGACTAAACGGATTTTTTTTGGTAACGTTGCCTTCCAACAGTGTAAATCTTAACCTTTGATAACAAAAACAAAAACTACGTAGACCTACAAAGACGACTACGCAAAAGAGGTTAATTTTGCATTTGACTAAACTTTTGACTTTTCATAAGCAGATTTCAACGTAAGTCTACGAAGTGTAGAATGCCGAAGAAGTTTACTTAAGGTCAGTTTTGCATTTGACCAAAACCTGCATTGAAAAGGTTAGTTTTGTGTTTGACTAAAACTTTTTAAATTAGTTATTTTTTTTTAAAATGTAGACTTCATATGCAGTCTTCTCTTCCAGACAAAAAAATGTAGACTACGCGTGAAGTCTATTTTTTTATTTTGGTCAAATGCAAAACTGACTCGTCGGATTTGAGAGTAGACTTCTTGCGAAGTCTGCAAAGTTGTAGACGTTCATTTTAATCTACCCCTAAAAAGTCAAACATAGTCAATTGCAAAACTAACCTTATTCAAAAAATTAAAAACAAGTAGACTGTATATTAAGTCTTGAAAGTCAAATCCTGGAAAATTCTGATCAATAGCGAAAACTAACATTTTTAAAAATTGTAGACTAACCTTTCGAAATATACATTAAAAGTTAATTTGTGTATTATGCATTAAATTTTTTATTTTGAAAGTGTATAATAGTTAATCCTAATGGGTTAGAGTGATTTAGAAAAATTGTTGTAATTATGAAAGTATAATACTTTTGATTTTGCTATATTGCTAGCTAACAATTGTAGACATATTAGTAAGTCTACGTTAATTGTCACAGTGCAAACAACCGGGTCACATCCAAACTGTCCAGGTTAAACCAGTGTTGTCTTACTGCTTTGGATGTTGTCTTATGTCTTATCTTTATGTGTTGAACTTATCAATTGTATTATTGCTTTGGATGTTATCTTATTGCTTTGGATGTTTGTCTTATGTCTTATTTATTGAAATTATCAGTTGTATTGTTGCTTTGGATGTTGTCTATTTGATGAACTTTTGTTGAAATCGTAGGTCTTAATTTTTCTATTACTTTGAGTTCTAATTTTACTTTATGTCGTGCATACCAATGTGTTAGTTTTCTTGAACATAAAGTAGACTTCTTTTTAATTCTCTTATAGAGGAAGACTAATATGTAAGTCTTTGGATTGTATTAGAGTTGTACTTTTGGTCGAATATGAGTTAAAATCTCTGAAAGAAGAGTACTATACTGATACAAAGGATGATATTTTGATAGATAGTCGAGTACCAGACTTCTGTAAAAGTCTTCTGTAAAAGAAGACTAATACTTAAGTCTGCTGCAAGCAAATTACATAAATTTGTTACAACCATAAGTCTGGTACAAAATCCTGATACAACCATCTGTTACTCACAATTCTTGAGCTTCTCCCATTCCTTTTCGTCGAGTGCATTTTAAGAGCAGGGAAGAGCTTGTTGTCATTACTGTAGTAAGCAATGCTTTTAGACGGGACAGATTCTTGCCCTAGAGTATACAACCTCGATAGGAAATCAAGCTTATCCATTTTGTAACATGCACCAAAAAGACACAAACAAGAATTATACAAGTGAAGTATACACGAGAAGTCTACAAATTCAAAACATCAGTCTACAAATTCAAAATATCAGTCTACAAATTCAAAAACATCAGTCTACATGAGAAGTTAACAAATTCAAAACATCAGTCTACAAATTTAAAACTTCAGTCTACACTTCAAAATGAAGTAGACTGACCGGAAGCAGAGAAATGGATCAGAGAGGATGCACTGCTCGTTAGAGAAATGGATCTAAGACTGGCCGACTCAGATCTGAATAAAAAAAAACTAAAAGGTTAGTAAACAAGGATGAGCTTGTTAGGTTATTAGTTTAAACGAGAGATAGAGATGACAGAGAGACGTACGTCGGAAAGATGAAACATAGTCCCTTGCCGGCTAGGCATGAGAGATAAAGTAGAAGCCATGATACTAATCGGAAGCAGAGATTTGGACGAGAAACACCTTTCCTTAGAAGTTGCCGGCTCAGATCTGAAAAGAAAAAAATGTAAAGGTGGTCACTTTTTATCGACAGAAAGGTAAAGCCGAAACACTTAACTTACCAGAGCGATGGAGCGGACAGAAACGGAGCGGATGGGAAACTACGTGGATCGAGTTCGCCAGAAATCACCTGGAGAGAGATATGGCGAAGATTAGGGTTTTCTTATCCGAAAAGCTTGAGAAATCGTATATATATTGAGTAACGTTTCTGGTTAGGTTAAAGAAGGTTTTGTTAATTTGATTAGGTTAAAATTATATTGGTTAAATCCGGTTAGGTTAAATTGTATGTAGACTTCTTAGAAAGTCTACAATGATTTTTATCTTTTTCCCTTCATTTTTTACAAAATTTAATATATGATTTACTAAATATGTTTAATTATTTTTATTTTAATTTTATAGTCATAATATATGATTTAACAATTTTTTATAAATATTTAAATTTAGGATTTTTTTCTAAACACCAATACAAATAGACTGAAAAAAAGTCTACATATATGTAGACTTTATGATATGTCTACGAACCCTAAACCACAAATCTCAAACCCTAAATGTTTTGCTTGATCATCAAAAATTTAAATTATTGTATCAAATATCAAAATTATACAAAATGTAAACCACTAAACATTAATAAGCAAATTTAAGTCAATAAAACCAAAATCTAACCCTATGAAATCTACTACTAGAAGACATAACATGTTACAACCTATTGTTTCTAACCCATAAACATTTTTTTAAGACATGGTTACCAAATTAGTATATGTTCCTTAAAAATGTTTAATTATATAAAATTTGATTTTTTTACTTCACATTATCCATTATATTAATATTAGTTAAAAATATTACAACAATTTATTTTTATACATTTTTAAAATTAAATTATTAGATAAAAGTATGGTATAGACTACATAACAAGTCTACAGAATTAATAGACTTCGTACGAGGTCTACAGCTATGTAGACTTCTTTATGTTACGGTAGACTAACAAAGGATAGAAACGTAAAATATATTTCTGTTTTTTTTTTTGTTTGGTCATAAGGGTTAAATAGTACTTTTATCACCTATGTAGGTTGATTTTGCATTTGACTGAAAATAGAGTACACTTATAGGTTTGATTTGAATATTTGGGTTGGTTTTAGCAATTCTCCCAACAATATATATATATATATATTAGTGATTGTTTTATTAAAATATAAATATTAAAAAATTATTTTAACCTTTTTTCAACAAATTATTTTAACCTTAAAATTCAGGTTTGATCATGTTTATCTTAAATACATGTGTTTTATATTTTTTTCAGTGTCGTTTCACTTATATGTTTTCAAATTCCAAAAGCACGCAAACCACGATACTAAAAACATTACTTTTGATGTAAAGTTTTTATTCACACAATATACAAACACCACAGCTTGAAAATATTTGAAAGTAGATATACACACAAATAAACACAAATGCAACACACAAAAGCATCACAAACCTTGAAGATCCACAATAATAACCTGAGCGGAATCTCCCTTTTCAACACAAACGTTTTAAGAACCTTCTGAGATGAACTAGTAATCACTTCAACATCATAATTTCCATGGTACCCTCTAAACGCAAACGCACCATTTTGATCAATATGTCCATTAGCATGAGAGAGCCAATCTTTCTTCACAGCCAAAAGCTTTTTACCAGCTTCATTAACATCACCTTCCGCATTCATCAAATGAGAGTTGTCTGTGCTCATGAACAGCTCCCAAAACCCCATAACATTATCCCTTCAACCACAGGATGTCCAAAAGCTTACCATATCATTACCTCCAAATCATCTCCCCTCATGCTGAACAAACAATTGGACCTACATGAGTATCGATATGGCCTTGAATCCCAATTCCTCCTACCGGTGCACCCTTTTCTTGCAAATCAAGTTATATGTTAAATTTACTTCTTGGGGTAAGATTTTGGATCACATCCGTCTTCTATGTGGTAATCATTCACGAACAATGTTGCCCGACAGGTCTAGTTGGTGTGCGGTCTTGAACATGTTGACTCTTATGTCTTTGCCTAACTTGTCTTGGTAGAATGATCCGTGTAACATCTCGTTGTTCACATCATAATGTTTGAACTTCCCTTTGTAACGGTTTAGAAGACCGTTTAAGCAGTTTTGGACCGCCGTTTTTAAGTCATTTTGGTTCATGTTTGGATCCATTGCTGAACAGTTGCTTGGACTTCCCAAAAGATACAATGTCCTCTTGTTTCTATGTTGTTGCTACTACACAAGTTGAGCATTTCGTCTGCGTCTTGGTAGTTAAGCTTCCCTTGTTCTGGCTCCGTCCAGTACCATTTCAGCTCGTTACCGAAAACCGCCCAGTTAAAGTTTTTCAAGAAAAAATCGACGAAATCTTCGTTATCTATACTTGGTATGCTGATGCAAAATCCCACCGGGAAGCTGTTCCTTGTCTCTCGAACTTTAACCGTAGCTCCAGAGAGTTTACTAGCATCAACACCGGAGAATTTGAGGATAACGTCGCTTCTACGGATCTGTAAATCAAGAAAGTTACTATAAAGTCTCATTTGATATAAAAAAGATTATTGAAGCAGAGTGTTTTGTGGTATATACCTTGTCACATTGTCTTCTCAAATGTTTGATTCTCGCGAGCCGGTCAACAGGGAAAATCTGCAAGCCAGCGACCATGAGATCAACGCCAGAGGAAGGGCCTTGAATATAAACCAAAGCCTTTGTTGGTTGCTTCTCAACTCGGAAAGAACCACCAATCTCATGCCACTTATCATCATTGATCTCGACTTGTCCTCCGTTGACCCATTGGCTATCAATACCAAGTGCGACATTAACATTTTGCGGACTGTTAATGCTAGAACTGAGTTTATCCCAAACTAGTTTTTCAACAAGTAATCGAAAAGACCCTGGAGTGTCTAGTTAGTACGGTAAGGAAAATATCATAAATCTATGACAATTTCCAAGTTGCAAAATCTTAATTGGCAAAGAATATAGGAATGACAACTAGGGAGTAACAGTTGAAAACTATATTATATATTCACCTAATGTATAAGTAATTGGTGCACGGTCTTATTTTATATTGCCAATTGCTAGCGGTCTTATTTATTTATTACCGTGACCAAAGCTGCTTATAGAGCGCGAGCTGTGAATCAATTCAGATCTAGAACGAGCGTCTCTCCTCCTCCGAAGCGTGACGACCGGAGACTTTCTTGGTAGCTTCAAGAGGTTAGTCATTTTTCTTGTTACATAATTAGAATTTCTTCTTGATTTTGTAGTGTATAGAAAATTTATTGTATTTTCTTTGGAGCTATCAACAAGAAGTTTGTCTGAATCTTTTAAGTGCTATAAGAAAACAAGCCTTAATTACGCATATACAAAGTTTGACTAACGATCTGTTTCAATCTTCTAAATTTCACTTTTTACATAAAATTGAATAAAAATATTTGATTTGTCATATAAAGTAAATGCATTGTATTTATGTTATGCATTTTAATTTATATATTTTGTAATGATTATTTTAATGTTACATTTGCAAGTTTTGGAATTAAAATTATTATTAAATTAAATATAATAGAATTAACTATAAATGTTAAACATAATTTAAAATTTAAAATTATTATTAAATTGAGTATAATTGACTTAACTATAAATTACATTTGTGAGTTTTGGAACCGTTTTCATGAAAGCTCAGTTCTTAAACTTTCACATTTGTGGTTGTACTTTACAACTTGTTCAAGATCATTTAGTTTGATTATACAATAAAGTTGAAGCGCCAGCTGAATTTCAAGGCTTCAATAAACAAGCTCCTGTCATTTATCTGTAATATTTTTGTTGGTTAGGATAGGGAACCGATCTTTGATTGCTACTTTCTGAAAATTGGATTTGATACAAATTTGTAGAATTACATAACTTCCTCTTTCTTATAGTAGGATAGATGTCAATCATATGTCTTTTGTTAATCACTATCTGTGCATTATGTTAAATATACACTATAACTTGCTTATGTTTATAAACTATAAAAGTATAGAAAACTTAAATGCTTATTATAATCGATTGATGTAATTTAAACGTGAAACCAGATAAACTATATAGTCCTTTGAATACAGAAAAACTAAAGACATTAAATGATTATTTTGGAAAATATCTCTGAAAACAATCAGTATATCTGTATATATCTTTGGACAATTAAGTTAATATTATAATTTTTTCAGCAATTTTATTATTTGTGCCAATATATCAAAACATATATATTACTTGGTACTTATAATAATATCTAATTAAATTCTATAATTGATATATTTGTAATTGTTTTGATAAGTTTTTTTGTATGTTAGATAAATTGTTTAATTTTGAACTTGTAGTAAAAAATAATCAATGATATGGGGTAGGTAGTACAACATAAAGACATTGTCTAAACATCGATACTATAAATCTAATAAATATGGACATATGATCAATGCTTAGAGAAAGTGGTTCAAACCAAGGCGGAACAACAAGCTCGGATCAGCGAGCTACTGACCTAATCACCAAGGACCCCGAAAAACGCAGTTTCTAGTAGGAAGACTACTTCAACGAAACCCCACGGGTTAGGCAGTAACAATGGATCGATCCTATATGAAGAAAGGACGATCTCAGGAGGAGAGATCGGAGATATCAGACGAAACTTAGCACGGTACCAAGCCGAGCTCCAGATGGTACGGTCACAGATTCACCGATCTACAAGCTCGGCACCGAGGTGGATCGAGTCATGAGGACATTCAGAGAACACCATTCATAGACCAAATTACCAGCATTCCCATCCAAAACATCAAGCTCAAAATCCTGGCTTACGATGGAAAGACCGATCCCCGAGCTATCCCACTTTACGATGGAAAGACCGATCACTGAGCTCACATGACAGCCTTTTACATCATAATGGGTCAAACTTTCGTTACTGATGAGAACAAGACACCGTCTACTGCCAACTTTTTGTTGAAAACCTGGCATGAGCCGCTCTCAGTTGGTTCTCTCGACTGAAGGAAAACTCCATCGACAACTTCAACCAACTCTTAACTATTTCCGTGAAGCATTACTCCATGTTCATAGAGAAAGGTGCCTCCGACACTGACCTATGGACAATATCTCAGAAGAGCAAGAGACCTTCATCGGCCAATTTAAAACCTTGCTCTCAAACATTGTCGTGAGTGACAAAACATGGATTCCAGTGTTACAAAACGCCCTATGGAATGAGTCACGTTTCCGCGAGGAACTCCTGCTCACAAGCACGATACCTTGTAAGACGCTCTCCACCAGGCATCAAGATACATGGAAATGGAAGAAGAAAAGAAAGGCCTTGCTTAAAAACATGCATCAATGTCAAGACCAAAAGATAAAACTTACAAGGATAATGGTGATCGACAAAGGGGACGAGAATCAAGATATAATCGAGATCAATCCTTCAAAGTGAGTGAGGAAGATAATTCTGACGATGAGGGAAAGTGAGAACCCTAAACCCCGATCAAACAAGTGCAAATCAAATATATGGAACAGAAAAGACAACGGAAAGGACAATCCATGCCTTCCTGCAACTGATGTCTTTCATAATACAACAAAATTATTGGCAAAAACAATATAAAAATATAGCAAACATCATCAAAGATACGAAGAAGTAAATCATTAAGGGTAAAAGCCTTCCCAGACACTTGTTCGGATAAAAGCCCACCCGAACACCAAAAAATCCAGAAATAAAAAACGAAACAAATAAATGATCTTTCAAAGACCTACTCCTTAGCTTGTTGGGTATCCGCAGAAGAGATGTAAGGGAGTTTATAACAAAAATGGTCAACAGCCAGAGCTTCATCTGTCACATCGAGCATCTCCTGATCAGTAACACGACCAGTCTCCACTTCGGGAATTAGAGCCATGGAGAAGCTACTACAACAAGAACCTCCAGAGAACAGCGCAATCCTCAAATCCCTCTCGAGATCAATACTGACTATGTATATCATCAACGTCCTTCTGGAAATCCTTGAGATTCTGCTCCAGCTCCGCCCCATCCGCTCCAGACTGGTAATACCTTGTTTCTTGAGGTCGTCTAGGAGGCCACTTCGACCAGCTGAAAGGGACACTAGCAAGGCGTGCTTCTGCACCACCTTTTCATCTTCCAAAATCCGAACCTTATCAAATCAAGGTTGTACTTGACCAACATGCTCGACATGCACGCCCTCACTGCCTTGCGAACCAACTTTTGCTTTTGAGACAGTCAACGTCTGGAGTTCTTCCTCATGAGCCTTATGAGCCAGTTCAAGCCGGTAGCCAAGCTTCTCATTCTCTCCCTAAAGAGTTGTCAGATCTTCACGAGCTCAGCCTGATGTCGCTCGGCGGCAGTGAAGGGCCCTAACCCGGCTTCCTAAGCCGCGGTTGATGTCCTTCGTCGTTATGGCCACGTCCTGGCCGAACCTCTCATTTTTTTGCCCTCATATATAATTTCGCCTAAAGACGACGGCTATCTTAGACCTTAGCTTGCGACCAACTTAGTCATTTCTTATCTTAGAACATTTTTAACAATATGCAGCAGAATATTCTTTATTAACCATTGATCTATAACCATCTGGAACTTGTCGGGTCCAATTGTATATGCCTTGGTCAGTTTAGTTCCACCATTCAGCTTATAGGACAATCCTTGGACGGTTCCAGTCCACACTGATCCGAGGTTCCCAGTTCCCTAAACCTTTCTACTAGCATCTAGAAAGATATTAATATATCCAAGTAATTGATAGGTCATACCTTTTGCCACATCCACGGAGCTTGTTAGCTCATCGGTCACTGATCCAGCTAACTGAGGTAGTACATCCATCTCATCGAGCCTGATACACTTGAGGTGAGCTGAGAGCGAGCTGATCCCAGCTGGCTGAGCTAGTACATCAAGCTCTTCGAGCTGATACACTTTAGATGAGCTAACACCGAGTTTTTCCCAGCTAGCATGTAGTCTTTCCAGCTTTATACACTTTGACAAGCTGCCTTTAACTCATTTTCTATCTTCTATACATACATGAACCATTCTCTTCATTCAACCAACCATCCCCACTGACCAAGTTACCATAGAGAAGTCTTCAAATGGTTAATGATACGCATCCAGCTCTTCTTAGCTCATGCACCATCCAGCATCTCTTTGCCTCATCGGTTATCACCATTATGAACAACCACGAGATTTAAAATGCTCATCAGCTCCTATTCAAACAACCAACCACCCCACATGAATTAGAGCTGATGAGTTCCTTAACTCATATCTTATCAGTCAGGTAGACCACATTCCAACAACCCGATCATACTTATCTTCCAAACTGATGCATCTCTGATCAAGTTAGATTCGCCCCTTTGATCCATTACCAAAGGATCAGGTCGTCTATACTCAGGCCATGATCAGACCATACTCGGCCCTCCTTGTGC
Source organism: Moricandia arvensis (assembly GCA_905132765.1). NCBI lineage: Eukaryota > Viridiplantae > Streptophyta > Magnoliopsida > Brassicales > Brassicaceae > Moricandia > Moricandia arvensis. The sequence continues at coordinate 30,231 of CAJHQP010005592.1, read as the reverse complement.
AACTCCCAAGCACCAAACGCTCATGGTCCAGTTTCATCCTAAATGGAAGAATGTCTCCATTGGCACCTCCTGGATTCACATTTCTTGGTGAGTCACTCACGCCCCTTTGACTGGAACACACGTTGATCCCTTAGTCTGGCTCCCTTTGAAAATGAGACTGTTATTCCTTAGGTCAATTCGTGACAAGATCCAACATATGAACCCATAACTCGATCTTAAACTCTAGCTAATGTGTAGCATACAACTATTATCTCGTGTTGGTGGTACAAGCCAAGCATGATCCGGTCCATTACCTCTATGTCTAGGATCATATACTCCTTTCATGGTTCCTTTCTTCCAGATATGAATCATGTTTGTCCATGATCGCTCCTACATAAGCAGCAATCATACTCCAAGAAGTAAACATAAACCGCTTACCTTATACTTGATTGCGTAGATCTTGTGCTTTTTCCTTTTCCTTTATCATGGACTACCATACTGCTCTTGCACACGCATTTATTAAGTCATATCATGTACTTTCAGTAATGATAGGATCCAGCCATGGGTCGCACTTCTCTTCCCTTGAACTCCCATGAAACTGCCTCTCCACACACATCCGCCCTTAAGGCTGCGTTGGCCATAAAGAGTGAAGTCCGGCCTTCTATCTTCTATCCTGACCATTTGCGTGTCTTCTAAGGATCTGTAGAAGGCCTAGGGTGGATGTCAAAAATGATCACAACCCATCAATGGGTCGTGCATAACTTTCTCATTGATTACCCTCAAAACAGTCTCCTTCTTGCCTTCATGCGCTTCTTGGTCTTGGATTGTTCAATCCGTCCATATACCTTTTATTTCTGTGTTATTTGTGTTTCAGGATATAGGAGGAATCCCTGGCGTTCCTACAAACCCACGTAATTGCCCTCTATTTATAGGAGAAAGGGCAGTTTCCATTCTAAGGGTTGCACCCCTTCAGCCTCAATTCTGGCCATTGATTTAATCAGTGGTCCAGATCGTACCCCTTGGGAATGGCAGTTACCAGAAACCCTTGGACCTTCCCAACCACTCACCTAGAGTGTCAGACCACCCAGCTAGGTCAGTAGCCAACTAGCTTAGTCAGCTAAATTGAGCTGATCACCAGCTCGGCCAGCTAGTTCAGCTAATACTCTGCTAGTGTGAGCTGATCAGTGTGTGTTCAGTTACTGTACAGGTACTGTGAGCTGTTCAGTGAGTTCTCCGCTAGTGTTTAGCTGGTAACTCAGCAACTACAGCTTTTCCAGCTGATATTCACTTCGTCCAGCTAGTGTGAGCTGGTTAGCGAATATCCAGCTAGTATTCTGCTGGTGTTCATCTAGTGGTGAGCTGGCCAGCGAGAGATTAAGCTGATAACTCATCTTCTACAGCTCATCCAGCTCCTTTCCCTTAGCCTATTACATGTGGCTAAGCCCCTTGTCCACTACCGACCTGGTTGAGTCACTTCATGATCATTTCCGAACATTCCTTCATCATATATTGGTCACAATAATTTCTTATTATATGAATCAAGACAGCCATAGTTTAATTGAAATGTCTAGGCCTTATGTGAGGCTCCTAGATCACTTTACTCTTTTATCCAGACCTTGGGATGCTTGCCTTGAGGTATCTCGACCCAAATTGCTCGTTATCTCGTCCTAGGTTCCTCCATCCGGTCCTTTCCAAGATCGGGGATGCTACATGCAGCCTTAACTAGCTCAACTGTGTCTTCACCTCGTAAATAGAAGAATGAATACCATCCCATATGTTGTTATAAACCTAAAAACAGTCCCGTAAAACTACAGAAGAAGTAAGAGGTAGGGGACATCCATGTCCGACATACGAGTTCCACAAAGTTTGGAGAGTATCAACTATAAGTAGAAGATTCCTCTTAGTTATAAAAGATCTGCTTTTCTCCACAAGGCATACACAAAGAAGTCGAATGTTCATATGTTCTATCTGACGGCTCTATCAATAAATATCTGCAAATTGAATACGAACAAACATTCAATGGATCATTTTTAGGAACATCTTAAAATATAATCTGGAAGAAAATGACAAATGAGCAACAAACATGTGTTATCTATTAGGTTAGTATTCCATTCTCCATTCTGCGATGAATAATTCGAGATGTAATGTCAGATGCACCTCTATTATTCGCGCGAGGGCGTGATGGAGAAAATATCACACATAAAAATATGAAAGCGGACTTAGATAATACTATAAGGGATTTGGACACTCCACTGGTGCCATTTGGTTTTTAGAGTTAGATTCTAGAAACTTTACGTAGTATCAGAGCCAGATTATCGGGCTCCAACTAAAATCAATGGTATAATGGATACTAACCATAACCCTTTACAGATATTATTTCACTGATCTCAGTTAAACTCTTGATTCTTGAGGTTATATTCTTATCAAACTCCCTCGAGAGTGATGTTCTTATCGCAGTTAATCTCGACAATATCCCAGTTCTAGATCTTCACTTCGGTCAGACAGCCGGAACATTTGAGGTTACGTCGACTTATGATCAATTGCCTCTTCGATGGCCATATCAATTTCATTCAGTGTGTCAGAGTGGTTCGACTCTAATATCATATAAGAAGTTATGCTATTGATATAAAGTTATGTCTTCTCTGCATCATGACTCTAAGTTCTCATTTATATACAAGTCAGAAGTCTTAATACTACCGAAATAACAGGAAATCCTAATACAAAATAGAGAACAGAGTTATAGTAAGTATCATCAAGATATCATGGAAGATATCCGCCTGTTCAATCTGGAGGCAAACATGTAAGGTGTATTGATAGTGCCATTCAGTATACTGATCACGTATAAATTGGATACTTTGATCAATATGTTTAATTTGCTCGTGAAACAACGATTAAACGTAACGGTATATTTGCTGACTGATTACTCACACGTATTGTCATTGGTTTTGTATGAGAGAGATACCGCAGTCAAGACGTAAGCCCTTGATCGATTTCCGTTGCGAACGAACTAGTCATTGTTCTATACTTCGGCTTCGATTAGGACACCATGGAATTGTATCTTTCTTTTTAGATTCCAAGAGACAAGATAAGAAGAAAGAAACGATATTGAGAACTATCCATCTGGGTTACTGATTGTCTAGAGGCTCTGGAAATCGCTCCAGCGGAAGCCAGAGCCACCGCAGTAATGTTTATCAGAAGGGCACACGTAACATGATTCCTTGGCAAGCGTGCCTTTTAAATATTGGTGCACATGCATAGCAGCATGCCCAATGGTGTTCGTTGGATTTTGCACTAATTGAGTAAGATGTGTATTGTGTAAGCCAAAGTCAGTCATTCGAGCCCAAGGTATGCTACCGGCAACAAGCGTCGCTATTTTTCTGGTTTAGGTAGAAGAGCGACCATCAGCTAAGAAGAGACGATGCTTTTGATCAAAGTGGGAAACCAGTAGGTTTGCAACAGCATTCCAACAAGAAATACTTTCTTTGACGAAGATAGAATCCATCAGCATTGCGCGCGCAATTCAATTCCTAGAAGAATTTCATAATCCAGATCTTTCATATGGAAAGCAGTAAACAAGTATGATTTTAAATCTGATATTGAATAAGGTGAATTTTCTGATATGATATTGAGAGAGTGGATAAATCGTACCTGACGATGCCGATGGAGGCGTTGTTGTAGTGAGAGTGAGGAGTGGTCCATATTGTATTCGCGAGACTATGGTGATAGCATTAAAAACATAATCGGTAAGTCGTGTCAATTGTTTCTTTTGTCAAAACCGCGCCCAGACTTTGTATCAGTCATTTATTCGTTTTCGGTTATAGGTTCAGTAGTGTCAAGATGAGTATTTTAGTTCGTTTTCCGTGCTCTAGTGTCATCGATAGATTTGTGGTCCTGGTTTCTATAGATATCCGGGTTCATTGATGATCTTGTGTCGTTGTCAAGATATTATTCATTGTACGTGATGTGTTGTCCGTATTTGGTTTCTGTAGGAAAGGAAAATGTCTTCCTTGACAACACATCTCGAGATGTGAAGAATACTTCATTTTCAAGATCATAAGGACGCCATCCTTCTTGCCATAATGATACCAAGAAAAAACACACCGTCACCTACGAGATGTGAATTTGTCGCCATGGTGATCTAAGTTGTGGGCGTAGCATAAGCATCCAAATAGATGTAGCTGATCAAACCAGGTCATTCGTATTGCAACTAGAAAGGTGGTTTGTCTTGTAGCAGCTTAGAAGGTGTTCGATTAATTAGATAACATGTCGGGAGAGAACATTCAGCCCAAAACTCGATTGGTAAGCCTGCTTGGAATCTCAATGCGCGAGATATATTCAAGATATGTCGATGTTTTCGTTCATGCATTTGTTTGTTGTGGAGTCCCAAAAAATGAAGTTTCCGTGAATAATGCCTTGCTCCCGACAAGAAACTTAGTGAGTGACACATGAATTAAATTCTATTGTCGCTTCGAGTATCCATACATCATGGTTAAAATATCATTTATGAATGCAAGGAAGTCTCGAAGGCAAGCTGAAACCTCAAACCATGTCCGAAAGAAGATAAAGCCGTACTGCTCGAGAGTAATCATCAACTATGGTCAAGAAATATCTGAGCCGCAAAACGCTGAAGTAAGATACGATCTCCAAAGATCGGCAATGAACTAATTAAAAGGGCTAGTGGCTTTATTATAACTCTCAGAAAACGAGTTTCTTGTTTGTTTCGATCAAAACAAACATCACAATTGATAAAGGCAAGTGAAACACTACTAGATTAAGACGAACACTGGTATTCATCCGACGATATTCAAGAGATAGATGACCAAGACGACGATGCCATAAACTCTTTCATCAGCGATAGTTGTTGGCAATGTAGTCATAGTGCTCAATCCCTCAAAAGTGGATACAGCCCCTCACTCCCCGTTCACCACTCCAATCGAGTGTTCCTCGTGATGCGGTCCTTGCAAACAGTAAGTTCTATCAGTAATTTCCAACAAGAGAGTGATCGATTATGAGTGGCGAATGATATGAAATTGATTCTTTGGATCTTGGACACAGGCTCATAATACACATTTTTCAAGTGTCAATAAGATATTAGTCTAACAGTGCTATTATTATACAAGATGTTTTCCTCAGCTATAACTTCACGGAGACTGGTGGTACTGGTCGTAGATCATGAAGAAGATCAAGTAGTTGATCATATGATGAGTGGCCCTTGTGTCAAGATTCAAAGAGGTTTTATCGTTACCACTGAGTTGAGTATCATTGTTTGTCTTCTGCGGATTCATGAGGTTTACTAAGTTTGCCACGGTACGTGGATCCGGTTATAACTTGTCGATATGCTTCAGTAAGAGCTGAGTTTTCCTGCGATTTCGGTGTAGAACCAACATCTGTGAAGATTTTGATCATGGACGATAGTTTTCCCCGTGATGCACGTTGTTCTTCCCTCTTGATAGTTGTTCCAGTTTCGCGGTCTTGTTCCCCACCAATCGGAAAATCCAACACTGGAAGCATGTTGTGCCCGATGGCATAGACAACCACAATGGTTAAGTGACGTTCACATCAGGGTTGTAATACGTGGTTGTGATTCATTGTTTGATTGTCGATAGTTCGAAGAGGGTCGATGTTTTTTGATGTCTAAGCTGCGAAGCTTACACTGCTGGTGGGTATTTCTTCGCATTCACCTGAGCGTTCTCGTTTTGGACTATAGTTTGGTTTACATTGTTGAATCAATAGGAATTTGAGCACAAAATTTTGATCGCACTGCTCCATGAATTGCATCATCTAGTCCTAACACGAAGTCGTGAACTCTTATGGTGTTACGTATGTTTCGTGTGCGCCACATATGGAAATATATCTTATAATAATCATCGAGGTATATGAAATATATCTTAATAATAATCAGAGCTTGTATAAAGGACACCTCTCGTCACGTGTAATCGTCACGTCAAAGCTTTGTTAATTAAATATCTCCGCGCCATACTTCTTGCTTAACTACTTTTTTAAAATCCACCATCACCATGTAATATAGAATCCTCATCAACAATTATAAGATTTTAAAGAGAATTTGAAAATTATAGATTGCTTTGTTTTACCTCTTACAGAATTTATGATATTTGTGTCCTGCGATTATAACTGTTCGTCTATATTATGAAACTGATTCTTATCTCCATCAACTTAAGCAGGATCTAATATGGCTGGGGACTGGTGTCATTTGGAATACAAAGCTTGGTATCTACTGAGCCAAGAATATGCACAGTTTAAGGACTTGATGATCAAGTAGCTGAACTAAGAAGTGATCTAAACTTGTTGAACTCTTTTATGAAAGATGCAGATGCGCAGATACATACAAGTGCCATGGTCAGAAACTGTCTGGAAGAGGTTAAAGGAGTTATTTGTGATGCAGAGGATATAATTGAAAACTTCTTCTTAAAGAAAAATTTGGAGAAACAGGTGGCATTAGAAGCGTATCAGAAGACTGCATGTGTTATTACAGATCGTAAGGAAATTGCATTGGATATTGGAGGCATAAGTAAGAGGATCTTGAAAGTGGTTAGTGTTATGCAAAGTTTCAAATAAAACAAATATTGATGATGGCGATTATATGCAACCTCTTCAAGAAAGGAAAAGGCAGATCCGAGAAGCATATGCTAGGGACATTGAAACAAATCCAGTGGGGCTACAAGAAAATGTTGAGAAAATTGTTGGGATATTTATTGGAGGAAGATGATGTTAAAGTTGTTTCTCATAACTGGGATGGGAGGTCTGGGAAAACAACTCTGGCCAGACAAGCTTATATGCACAAGATGGTCGAAGAGAAGTTTGATAGACTCGCATGGGTGTGTGTTTCACAAGTATTTCAGCGAAAGAATGTTGGCAAAAGATTTATCAGAATTTCACACCCAGAGAAGAGAGGAAAAAGGTCATGCAGATGACAGAAGCTATACTCCAGGAGGAACTCTTTCAATGTTGGAAAAATCAAACTCATTAATTGTATTAGATGACATATGGAAAGAAGAAGACTGGGGATCTAATTAAGCCAATATTTCCTCTCAAACAGGTGATTAAATACAGATCAAACTCACTTATATGATCTTTGTGTTATATTACTAATACATGTTTTGCAGTTCGAAGGTGGCTACTTACTCGCGAAATGAGAGTGTGGAAGACGTGGAGTAAATGTAGAACATTAAACAAGATTGTCTATCTGAACAAGACAGTTGGACACTTTTCCAAAGAATAGCAATACCTATAAAGATGCATCTGGTAAACATTCAATGAAGGAATTTGTTTTCCATTTTGATCACAATGAGATTCATTTTGTGCTATGATTCTTTGCAGAATTAACTGACGATGACAAGGAAATGGAAAACGATGGGCAAGCAAATGATCGAAAAATGTCGGATTGCCTTTGGCTATCAGAGTGTTAGGAGGCTTGTTAGCTCCGAGTATAGAGTTGACTATGGAAACGAGTATCAGTGAATATTTGCATCTCATCTCGTTGGATAGACTATTTCAGTGACGACAACAACAATTAATTTACATGTATTGTCTCTGAGTTTTGAAGAGTTGCTGGATATTTGAAGTATTGCTTCCTCTACCTGGCTCATTTCCAGTTAGATATGAGATATATGTAGAAGATTTGGCAATTTTTGGGTTGCGAAGAATACTTAGTACGAGGATGAAGAGACCTTCAAGATGTTGGAGATAATTACATAGAGGAGTTGGTGAGAAGAAATATGGTTATATCTGAAAGAGACAAAAACACTTGGAGATTTGAAACATGTCGGTTACATGACTTGATGAGAGAAATCTGTTGTCTAAAGCCAAAGAAGATAATTTCCTACATATTCTTTGGTACCAGCTCTCCACTTCAACTCTCGGTCTCTTAATACATCACGGAGGTTTGTCTCACATGATCCGGAAGTTGAGAGAGATATTAATAATTCAAAGGTTCGATCTCTAGTGGTTACGTGGACCCGATTTCATGGAGATTTTCGAATTTAGGCTTCACAAGGTGCAACTTCTGAGAGTACTACATCTTCCTGGAGCCATATTTAAAGGAAGCAGGTTACCTAATAGCATTGGAAAGCTCATCCACTTAAGAATATTTGAGGTGCGTTGGTATCTCATTTTCCCTCTTCTCTACAAATCTAAAGTTGCTGATCTATCTAAATTTAATGTAAGATTTGAGTGTTCTCATTTTCACATGCACACCTTCTTGTTGGGATGAAAGAATTGAGGTTCCTTGCATTACCATGGGTTAAGCGAAAGAAGAAAAATTTGAAATTAAATCATCTAGTAAACTTAGAGACCTTGGTTAATTTCTCAACAGAGTACTGCGATTTAGAGGATCTTCGTGGTATGGTCAGATTGAAGACTCTTGATGTCAATATATATATCATTGATGAGTTTGTGTCAATGATAAGGGAGAATAAAGAAGATTGAAGTGTTAGTTTTGAGCTATTTTCTAAACATAATAAAGAGAGATATTCTTTATACAAGTCGTGTTGTAATCAAGCTGAGTTTCGTGGTTAAACACAAACACATTTCTGTTCCTATTAGGGGATTGCCTTGGCTGTCAGAGTGAGCATTACTGGCTGAAAAACACACAATTCACAATTGGAAACGGTTATACTGAGAATATTAGATCTCATCTCGTTGGTAGAACCAGTGAGGACAGCAAAAATCGCTTAACCATATAATTGTCTCTAAGCTTTGAAGAGTTGCCTGGTTATCTGAAGTTATGCTTCCTCTACCTGGCCCATTTTCCAGAAGATTATGAGATAGATATAGAATATTTGTCTATTACTGGGGCTGCAGAAGGAATACTTAGGTATGACAGCATTCGAGATGTTGGAGATAGTTGTATAGAGGAGTTGGTGAGGAGAATATGGTATATCTGAAGAGACAAAAACAACTTGGAGATTGAAACATGCAGTTTACATGAACTTGATGAGAGAATATTTTTTGTCTAAGCCAAAGAAGAGAATTCTCTACATATGTTGGTACCAGCTCTCCGACTTCACACTCTCAGTCTCTTAATACATCACGGAGGTTTGTCTCACATAATGTGGAAGCATTAAATTTGAGAGAGATATTAATAATTCAAAGTTCGATCTCTAGTGGTTCTCTGGAAGCCGAATTCTTTTATTTTAGCATCGGCAGAAAGGAAATTCTTTAGGTTCAAGATGTTTCGTCGACTGATGAATGGTTCTTTGATAAATATTATAGGAAAATCAAATCAAATTGGAAAATATTGAATTTAGGCTTACAAGGTGCAACTTCTGAGAGTACTACATCTTCCTGGAGCCATATTTAAAGGAAGCAGGTTACCTAATAGCATTGGAAAGCTCATCCACTTAAGATATCTGAACTTAGAAGGTGCGTGTGGTATCTCATCTTCCTCTTCTCTACAAAATCTAAAGTTGCTGATCTATCTAAATTTAAATGTAAATGGGTGTTCTCATTTACCCTACGCACACCTTCTTGTTTGGGATGAAAGAATGAGATACCTTGCATTACCATGGGGTACGCGAAAGAAGACAAAGTTGAAATTAAATCATCTAGTAAACTTGGAAACCTTGGTTTATTTCTCAACAAAGTACTGCGATGTAAGGATCTTTGTGGTATGGCCAGATTGAGGACTCTTCAAATCATTATAACTGATGAGACCAGCTTAGAAACTCTTTCTGAATCGATGAGGGATTGAGACACCTGGAAAATCTGATATACTACTATATAAAGGGGCAAAGGGGACAAAAAAATGGAGCACTCTATTGGAATTTAATAATCTCAAAAATGCTGAAGTGCGTACAAGTATTCCATTGCTCTCTGATGACTACAGTTCCCTTTCGCGCCTAACAAACCTGTATCTAGAGGAGAGTGTTTGACAGAGGATCCAATGCCTACTTTAGAGAAGTTGAGTCAATTGAAGAGGTTACATTAGGGTTTGTATCTTCTGTGGGAGGAGAATGGTTTGCTCGAGAGGAGGGTTTTCCTCAATTGCAGAAGCTACAATTTGATAGATTAAAGGAGTGGATGAGTGGATAGTAGAAGAAGGCTCCATGCCCTTCTCCATTCTCTTGAGATGTAGGAATTGTCAAAGTTAAAGGAGATTCCTGAAGGACTGCGATCATCACTTCCTTACAGGATCTTAGGGTTTGTGAAATGGGAGAGAATTGGAGAGAGAGATTGTTAGATAGGAGGAGATTATTACAAAGTTTAACACATCTCTTCTATTCAAATCACATAATATTTTAAACAGACAAACTAGCGGCACCAAGTAAGACATCTTTTTTTTCTAATATCAATCTCTATATGTTTTTCCGAAAGAATCAGAAACCGAATTTACAGGTTTATGTAACATTTCTCTTTAAAAAAAGAAGCAGTAAAATTCTGCTGGTTCTTATGTTTTGTAGATGATCTGATCTGATCTGAAGCAAATCTCTTACCAACTTGGGCATCGGCGAATCAATCGAACAATAATCTCCATGCAGTCTTTGTGTGTTTATTGTATAATTAATCAGACTTACATTTTTCTTTTCCGTAGTTGTGACGAAGAACAAATATACTTTGTGGTTTGTAGCGAAACTGGTTTCTTATATGTTCAATTGTTGAGTGAAGATACTGATTTTATCGACCGCTTCAATATTGTGTGATATTTAAGAGCATAATGCGATATTGTGTGTATTTTTGTGTTTGAAGTGGTCCGGAAAATTTTGTATTAAAAGTAATGAATAAAATTAGCTTGGCAACCACAAAAAAATAGAAATATGCTGTTCAGAAAACATCATAAAAACCTAAATATTAATTGTTATAGAATTAGAAAAATACATGACTAACTATTTATAGTAGGGATATTGCTAAAACAAAGGAAATAGTGAAATTAAGTGTCAATAATAGTGAAACATGCAGAAACTTAGTGCGTGGTGCAATGGAGTAGAATAGAACAAAGTTTCTGTTTCGGAGAATGTAGGGCAAACAATTAGAATCTTTAGACTATCTTGCTAAATACAATTAGATTTAGAAAAAAATTCATTAGATTTGGCAATTTTTCTCGTTTAGAGAGAATAGACTGTGCTCTCCTTCAGGTGAAACCTTCTGCACTAAGTATCTGACAGATTCGGCGCTCCATCAATATGAATCCAGCTACAAGATTTGCATCGGTTTTAATAGTTTTTTTTGCTGAATAACCAATTTTGGAATGAAAATTAAAGTAAATGACAGTAATTTAATATATAATGTAAAAACTAACATTTACACTATGATTTATACCGGTTGTACTTTTCACTTTACCATTATCTGGTATTAATGTGCTCTATGTGTCTATGTAGTCTATGTAATATATGACAAAAGACCTAAATTTATTTTATAGGAAATGAGTCATCCATGTCACATGTTTATTGCGCCATATTATATGCACTAAGCGTACCTATTCCATGTTGTTGAGAATAATATAAGATTATAACCAGCTACATAACATATACTATTAAACATTATCCAAACTCCATACTCCTATATACTAAACCTAAATTCTAATCTAAACCAAACCCAAATATAAGCTATAGTATATATTCCATTTGAAAGAATGAAGAGCCATCCACAAGTTTATTAACCGCATAAATATGCATCGAGTGTTTTATTCCATATCGTCAAAGAGTATATGCTTAAACTCTATTCACAACCCCTAATACTAAACATTACCCCAACCCCAACCATAAATACTAATCCTAATTATAAACCCTAAACCCAAATATCAACCATAATTCAAATATAATGGAACAAAATAAATAGTATAGTAGCATATTGGAAAAATTATGAATGTCTATACTTGTATGTAATAAGTTATATGTTGACCTAAACCTCAACCCATATGTGGCTATATAAACATGACTGTAATGTAATAAAAATTTCTCTCGATGGATATAATATAGTCGACGAATCATCAATTTTTTTATTCTTATAACACAACGGCGAGTCAAATTATGCATATAACAAACATCACTCAATTAATTACTACATATAAAAACTCTATTTCTTAAATATGAGAGAAAAGAATAATGAATGTCAACAGTAGAAAACGATGATATAATAAAATAAATGAAGACTTTACTTTTATGTACAATACATAGTTAAACCCTATATAAATAGTACAAAATAGTACATTTTCATTTATATACATAAAGTTATAATATAGAAATTCTATATATAATATAGCTGTAGATCATATCCCACCTCCACCCTAAATATTAAACTTTAAATCATATTCAGTAAACTTTAAACTTCAAAATAAATAAATATTTACTTATAATATTTTAAATAAAATACAAGGCTGAAAACAATATACTATTATTTTTTAATATTAACTATACTATACATACTCTCTCCGTTTCTTTTTACATGATATTTTAGAAGGTTTATGTTGTTTCAAAATGATGATGTTTAGATTTTAAGGTTAAATTTAGCTTTATTGGAAACTGTTCAACCAATAAAATTTTACATGTTTTTTTATAATTGGTTATGATTTTAGATTATATCTTAAAAGTATTTCTAGATAAATGTAATTTTCTATCTTGTGCAGTAAGCCAAAACATCATCTATTAAAAATAGAGGGAGTATCATTTATTCTCACTAAATGTAGTATAGACGTAAGTCATCTTCTACATACTCTCTTTTTCTGATACAACGATAAATATTGACTGGTCCACTATCGAAACTGTTCACCACCATTTTGCATAATACTTTGGATCTGCGGTGGCACAAGCTTCATAAGCAAAAACAAAGTATGAAGACAACGGGATGAAGACAATTGTTTTTGGTTTCTCTAGGACAGTTAGCGATAAACATACACCATTAGAGAAAAAGATAACACATAAATATTAGTTACTAAATAGAAGCAAACGAAGAGACACATATAAAGTATTTGTCATAACAAAGCATTGATCTGTGAGGAGGAGAAAGAAGAAAAGAGAAAAAAGTTAACTGGTTATTACGAAGGGTATTTGGCATATATTTCATATAATATGTTGAATATCGTGGTAATTTTTTTAGTTAGATACTAATTATAATTTGTTGATAGCTATTTACGCAATTTTCCTTTTTATATTGATTAACTTTATCATCTCATTATAACTAGACGGATGTTGTAGGTGTCAAGTTACTAGAAGTACTTGATCATGTATGATTTACTCTTAAACAATAATAGGTTTTTTTTCAAAACTAACCTAAATATTCAAGTCAAACTTAAAACTACCCATTTTTTGTAGTTACTATTTATCAATGAATTTTCATGATCCCTAGGTTTTTGAATTATTTACAAATTGCCATATATTATATTATATTATTAATTTGAAATATACAAAAACAATTACACCTAACATTTCTCTTAATTACACTATACCACATCATCATTATTTTCAGCCACCATGAACCATCATTTTTGATCTCTTAAAGCTCTAGAATTGAATTTTCAACCACTTTTTCTCATTCTACAAGCAAATCTTCATTTCTTTTCATTTTCTCTACATTTCCATCTAAAAATCTCTCTTAGCCTTCATTTCATAATCACAAAATTTCATATATATTTGTTGTCACTGTGAATCGTCAAAATGCTTCTTTTGGTCATTATCGTGAAGTTTAGAACGGTATGAAAAGGCTGAAACGACGTAGCTTTTACGAGCATGTGAGTAGTATGTTATCGAGTAGCGGGATCTATTCCAACAATAAACTGTTAACGTATAGATGTTTTACATAGTTTATCAGACTAGTGTCGTGACTATTAGACTGATTTCATATGTCTAGGCGCACATACAAATTCGCGAGAGCGTACAATGCAAGTCTATGAGTCTGTCACGAGCATGATGCAGGTCTTATACTGCGAAGGAATGAGACACAGTACTACGAGACGATGTGACCAGAAATTATGTTGTACAACGTGCGCTCTCATAGCAGACTCATCTAACCTTCAGGAGTAGAACGGAGACTATACTACGGTAGCACGGCTACAAAGACGACAACGCAAAAGAGAAGGTATGTGCATAGACAGACTCTTGATACAAAGCAAGACTGCAAACGGTAGTCTACGAAGTGAGAAAGCCGACAAGTACTTAAGTCAGTTTTGGGCAATTTTGACCAAAGACTTTTGAGTGCGTTGGAAAAGTTAGTTTGGGTGTTTGACTAACAACTTTTTAAAATTATATTACGTTATTTTTTTAAGTATGTAGACTCATAGTGCAGTCTTCTCTCCCATCACAAAAAAATGTAGACTACGCGTGAAGTCTATTTTTTAACTTTTGGTCAACTGCATAAACTGGAATCGTCGGATTTGAGAGCATATCTCTTGCGAAGGTACTGCGAAAGATGTCAAGACGTTTACATGTTTTTAATCCTACCGCTAAGAGAGTCGAAAATACCATAGTCATTGCAAACGTAACCTCTATTCAGGTCTAAAACATGTAGAGCTGTATATATAAGTCTAGTGTTTGAAAAGGTCAAAATCTGAATAATTTCTGGTCAATAGCGCAAACTAACATTTTTAAATATTGTATACTCAACACTTTCGAGAATATACATTAAAAGTTATTTGTGTATGTAGTGCATTAATATTTTTTGTTTGCGAAGTGTGATAATAGGTTAATCCTAATGGGTTTAGAGTGATTTAGACAAAAACTGTTGTATTTATGAGAAGAGTATGATACTCTTTTGATTGTTAGTTGATATTTGCTAGGTAACTACATTGTAGACGTATTCAGTAAGCGTCTAAAACGGTTAATACTTGTCACACGTGCAAGACACCGGTCACTATCCAAACTGTCTCAGGTTAAACGAGTGGTTGTCGTATCTGCTTTGATGTTGTCTGTTAATGTTTGTGTTTTTCTTATCTTGTCATCGTGTTTGTTTTGAGTTTTTTACGCTCTGTTATGTTTTTCAAAATTGATTTTGTCATTATTGTTTCTGCTTGGATGGTTGTCTGATGCTCTAATCTGCTGTAGTGTTGACTGATCATGTATGATTGCTTGGATGTCTTATTTGCTTTTGCGAATGTTTCTATGTTCTATTTATTGAATATCAGTTGTATTGTTGCTTGGATGTTGTCCATGTATTTGATGAACTGTTGAAAGATCGTAGTGTTCTTTAATTTTTTCTACTTACTTTGAGTTCTATTTTTAACTGTTTATGTCGTGCATACCATAATCGATTAGTCTTCTTGACACATAAGTAGACTTATTTGTTTAAGTCTCTTATTAGAGGAAGACTAATATGTAAGTCTTTGATTGTATTGGAGTTTCGTACTTTTGTCGATACATATGAGTTCAAATCGTGCTGAAGAAGAGTACTATACTGATACAAAGGATGATATTTTGATAGATAGTCGATGTACGCAGATTTCTGTAAAAACGTCTTCTGTAAAAGAAGACAATACTTACGTCTGCTGCAAGCAAATTACATAAGTTTATACAACCATAAGTGTGGTACAAAATCCTGATACAACCGGTCTGTACTCACAGTTCTTGAGCTTTTCCCATTCTTTTCGTCGAGTGTATTTTTAAGAGCAGGAAGAGCTTGTTGTCATATCTGTAGTAAGCAATGCTTTTAGACGGGACATATTCTTGCCCTAGAGTATAACAACCTCGATAGGAAATCAAGCTTATCCATTTTGTAACATGCACCAAAAGACACAAACAAAGAATTATACAAGTGAAGTATACACGATAGTGGACCAGTCAATATTTATCGTTGTATCAGAAAAATAAGAGTATGGAGAAGATAATGATTTTATTCGAACCTTCAATACTATGTGTATTAAAGCATATGCGATATTGTGTGTTTGAGTGGTCCCGAAATTTTTGTATTTAAAGTAAGAAATAAAAATTAGCTTGGCATCTAAAAAAAATGAAATATGCTGTTTAGAAAACATCATAAAAACCTAATACTAATTATTATAATTTAGAAAAATACATTGACTAACTATTTATATAGGGATAATTTGCTCAAAACAAAGGAAAATAGTGAAATTAAGTGTCAATAATAGTGAAACATGCAGAAAATTTAGTGGCGTGGTGCAATGAAGTAGAATAAAACAAAGTTTCTGTTTCGGAGAATGTAGGGCAAACAATTAGAATCTTTATACCTCTTGCTAAATACAATTAGATTTAGAAAATAATCATTAGATTTGACAATTTTTCTCGTTTAGAGAGAATAGACTGTGCTCTCCTTCAGGTGAAACCTTCTGCACTAAGTATCTGATAGATTCGGGCCGCTCCATCAAATATGAATCCAGCTAAAAGATTTTCATCGATTTTTAATAGGTTTTTTTTTTGCTGAATAACCCAATTTTGGGAATGAAAATTAAGTAAATGACAGCATTTTGATATAGGCTTTCGGAATGGTAAAAGCAGTTCAAGCGTTGCAGATCAAGTTGATCATGCTGATCATGCAGATCAAATAAATCATGTAGGGAGAAAGGAAGATCAAGCAGATCAAACAGTTTAATACAATTTAGAATGATAAAAACAATTCACATAAAATATATTATATATAAAAAATTATAATGAAAATAAAATAAAATAAAATATATAAAACAATACATAAAAATAATAAATATTACCATAGAGTCATGTTAATGTAATTTTAAAATTAAAATGTTAAAAACATTAGCAATAACGAAATACATATATCTTCCGTTAATATACATATTTAAATCACAATACTATGCAATTAAATTATACCTATTGTAATTAAAACACTGACATCATATATAGTAAGTGATTTTGCTACAAATTATTAATAAATTTAATCTTCTTCTATCAATAGCACATTCTCATTATATTTTACTTACAACTTTGATAATACAAAAACTCTCATATTATATTTAGTTAAATTATTTATATGATTATTGTGTTTTTAATTATAATATGTAATTAGTGAAAAAATATAATATGTATTATGTCAATGTATAAATCATGTTAAATATATTAATGAAAATAGATATATTTTGTTAATTGCTAATGTTTCGTATTTTGATTTTAAAATTACAATAAAATGAGTTTAGTTCAATATTTATTACTATTTATGTATTGTATTGTATAATATATTTATTTTTATTGTAATTATTATTGTTTAAATAGGTAATATATTTAATTAGAATTGCTTTTACCATTTTAACTATAATAATTTATTTGATATGTTTGATCTGCTTTCTCACACATGATTTGCATTTGATCCGCTTGATTTGTATAGTGAGATCAAGTGCAGATCATGTGTGAGAAAGCAGATCAAACAGTATGCAGATCTCCTGCTTTTTTCACAAAAAGACAAAAATATTGAACTGCATGCAGATCTCCCCGCTAATTATCTTTTAAAAGTTAAAAACGTGAATGGTGAATTTAGTGCGGGAGAACTGCATGTGCGGGAGAACTGCATGTGCGGGAGAACTGCCTTTGTTCTGTCCCTCCATTCATAACCATAATGTAAAAAACTAACATTTACACCACGATTCATCCGGTTATACCCTTCACTTTACTATTATCCGGTAATAATGTTCTCTATGTGTCCATGTAGTCTATGTAATATATGACTAAAATTTATTTTATAGGAAATGAGTCATCCACGTCACATGTTTATTGGCAATATATATGCACTAAGCGTCCTATTCCCAATATCGTTGAAATAATATAGGATTATAACTCCACTCACAACACATACTACTAAACATTATCCAAACCCCAACTCGTATATACTAAACCCCTAAATTCTAATCTAAAACCCCCAAATATAAGCATAATATATATTCCACTTGAAAGAATGAAGAGCCATCCACAAGTTTATTAACCTCATAAATATGCATCGAGTGTTTTATTCCATATCGTCGAAGAAGTATATGCTTAAAACTCTATTCACAACCCCTAATACTAAACATTACCCCAAACCCAACCATAAATACTAAATCCTAATTATAAACCCTAAACCCAAATATCAACCATAAATTCAAATATAATGGAACAAAATAAATAGTATAGTACATATTGGAGAAATTATGAAATGTTTATACTTGTATGTAATAACTTAATGTTGACCTAAACCTCAACCCACATGTGGCTATAAAAAATATGACTGTAATGTAATAAAACTTTCTCTCGTTGGATATAATAGAGTCGACGAATCATCATTTTTTATTCTTATAACACAACGGCGAGTCAAATTATACATATAACAAACATCACTCAATTAATTACTACATATATAAACCTCATTTCTTAAACATGAGAAAAAACAATAATGATGTCAACAGTAGAAAAACGATGATACAAAATAAATGAAGATTTTATTTTTTATGTACAATACATAGTATAGATCCTATACAAAATTTTTATGTACAATACATAGTATAGATCCTATACAAATAGTACAGAATAGTATATTTTTCATTCTATTTATATACATAAAGTTATAATATAGAAATTCTATATATAATATAGCTGTAGATCATATCCCCACCTCCACCCTAAATACTGAACTTTAAATCATATTCACTAAACCTTAAACTTCAAAATAAAATATAATATTTACTTATAATATTTTAAATAAAATACAAGTCTGAAACAATATACTATATTTTTAATATTTAACTATACTATACTACTCTCTCCGTTTCTTTTTACATGATGTTTTAGAAGGTTTATGTTGTTTCAAAATAGATGATGTTTTAAGATATGTATGTTTTGAGGTTTTAATGTTAACTTTAGCTTTATTGGATACTGTTCAACCAATAAAATTTTACAGTTTTTTTATAATTGGTTACATGATTTTTAAATTATATCTTTAAAAGTATTTTCTAGATAAATGTAAATTTCTTAATATTTTTTTCAGTAAGCCAAAACATCATCTATTAAAAAATGGAGGGAGTATAATTTATTCTCGCTAAATGTAGTATGGACGGTAAGTCATCTTCTACATACTCTTTTTTTATGATACAACGATAAATATTGACTGGTCCACTATCGACACTTTCACCACGATTTTTGCATAATACTTTGGGATATGCGATGGCACAAGCTCCATAAGCAAAAACAGAGTATGAAGACAATTGTATTTTGGTTTCTCTAGGACAGTTACCGATAACAGACACCATTGGAGAAAAAGAAAACATAGAAATATTAGTTACTAAAATAGAAGCAAAAGAAGAGACATAGATATAAGTATTTTTCATAAGAAAGCATTGATCTGTTAGGAGGAGAAAGAAGAAAGAGAAAAAATTAACCGGTTATTTACGAAGGGTATTTTGACATATATTTCATATAATATGTTGAATATCGTGGTCAATTTTTTTTAGTTAGATACCTAATTATAATTTGTTTGATAGCTGTTAGATGCAATTTTCTTTTAATATTGATTAACTTTATCATCTCATTATAACTAGACGGATTTTGTTAGGTGTGAAGTTACTAAAAAGTACTTGATGATGTAGATATGACATCATAAACAATAATAAATTCGTATATATATATATATTAGTGATTGTTTTATTAAAATATAAATATTATAAAATTATTTTAACCTTAAAAATTCAGGTTTGATTATGTTTAGCTTAAATATTTTTTTACAGTGTCATTTCACTTATATGTTTTCAAATTCCAAAAAGCACGCAAACCACCATACTAAAAAACATTACTTTTGATGTAAAAAATTTCTTGATGTAAACTTTTTATTCACACAATATACAAACACCACAGCTTGAAAATATTTGAAAGTAGATATACACACAAATAAACACACATGCAACACACAAAAGCATCACAAACCTTGAAGATCCACAGTAATAACCTGAGTCGAATCTCCTTTTTCAACAACAAAAGTTTTAAGAACCTTCTGAGATGAACTAGTAATCACTTCAACAGCATAATTTCCATGGTACCCTCTAAAAGCAAACGCCACCATTTTGATTAATATGTCCATTAGCATGAGAGAGCAATCTTTCTTCACAGCCAAAAGCTTTTTACCAGCTTCATTAACATCACCTTCCGCATTCACCAAATGAGAGTTGTCTCTGCTCATGAACAGCTCTCAAAACCCCCATAACATTATCCCTTCAACCGCAAGATTTCCAAAATCTTCCCATATCATTACCTCCAAATCATCTCCCCTGATGCTGAACAAACAATTGGACCTACATGACTATCGATATGGCCTTGAATCCCAATTCCTCCTACCGGCGCACCCTTTTCTTGAAAATCAAGTATATGTTAAATTTACTTCTTGGGGAAAGATTTTGGATCACATCCGTCTTCTATGTGGTAATCATTCACGAACAATGTCGCCGACAGGTCTAGTTGGTGTGCGGTCTTGAACATGTTGACCTTTT
Source organism: Moricandia arvensis (assembly GCA_905132765.1). Taxonomy (NCBI): domain Eukaryota; kingdom Viridiplantae; phylum Streptophyta; class Magnoliopsida; order Brassicales; family Brassicaceae; genus Moricandia; species Moricandia arvensis. The sequence continues at coordinate 9,893 of CAJHQP010005592.1, read as the reverse complement.
ATTTCTTTGCCTAACTTGTCTTGGTAGAATGATCCTTGTAACATCTCGTTGTTCACATCATAATGTTTGAACTTCCTTTGTAACGGTTTAAAAGACCACTTAAGCGGTTTTGGACCACCGTTTTTAAGTCATTTTGGTTCATGTTTTGGATCCATTGCTCAACAGTTGCTTGGACTTCCAAAAGATACAATGTGCTCTAGTTTCTATGCTGTTGCTACTACACAAGTTGAGCATATCGTCTGCGTCTTGGTAACTAAGATTCCTTGTTCTGGCTCCGTCCAGTACCACTTCTGCTCGTTACCAAAAACCGACCAGTTAAAGTTTTTCAAGAAAAAATCGACGAAATCTTCGTTATCTATACTTGGTCTGCTGATGCAAGTTCCTACTGGGAAGTTGTTCCTTGTCTGTCTAACTTTAATCGTAGCTCCAGAGAGTTTGCTAGCATCAACACCTGAGAATTTGAGGATAACGTCGGTTCTACGGATCTGTAAATCAAGAAATTACTATAAAGTCTCATTTGATATAAAAAATATTGAAGCATAGTGTTTTGTGTCTATACCTTGTCACATTGTCTTCTCAAATGTTTGATCCTGGCGAGCCAGTCAACCGGGAAAATCTGCAAGCCAGCGACCATGAGATCAACGCCAGAGGAAGGGACTTGAATATAAACAAAGCCTTTGATGGTTGCTTCTCAATTCGGAATTAAACACCAATCTCATGCCACTTATCATCGTTGATCTCAACTTGTCCTCAGTTGAAGCATTGGCTATCAATACCAAGTGCGACATTAACATTTTGCGTACTGTTAATGCTAGAACAAGTTTAACCCAAACTAGTTTTTCAATAAGTAATCGAAAAGACCCTAGAGATTATAGGCAGTACGGTAAGGAAAATCATATATATAATGAGAGAGTTTCCTCTCTTTTTAAGGTGTCCACATCAACAAGTTGTGGGTCCCACAAATTTTTAAAAAAATGTAAAGTTAAGATTTCTATGTAAGTAATTTATTTATCAATAAATTTGCATAACACTAAATCATGCTTTGGAATATGTAACACCTCATCGAAAATATTAAGAAGTGGTAGAACATGTAAGACTATATTTTTTCTTGACTACTAGACTTATATTTGATTATTAGTATGATTTCCTTGAGGTAAATGTAGAAATCATATATATAATGAGAGAGTTTCCTCTCTTTTAAAGGTGTCCACATCAACAAGTTATGGGTCCCACAATTTTTTCTTAAGAAAATGAAAAGTTAAGCTTTTTATGTAAGTAATTTATTTATCAATAAATTTTCATAACACTAAATCATGCTTTGGAATATGTAACACCGCATCAAAAATATTAAGAAGTGCTAGAAAATATAAGACTATATTTTTCTTGACTACTAGACTTATCGTATACTTTGATTATTAGTATATTTTCCTTGAGGTAAATATAGAAATCGCAGATATAATAACTAATTCATTTTTGTGATATGCAATTTTACCATCTTGGTTACTTCAAATTTTATATTTTAATGAAGTTTGATATTTGCTTAACTTTTCAATATCATGTGACAATAAATATAATCATATATATAATGAGAGAGTTTCCTCTCTTTTTAAAGTGTCCACATCAACAAGTTGTGGGTCCCACAAAATTTAAAAAAAGGAAAAGTTAAGATTTTTATGTAAGTAATTTATTTCTCAATAAATTTACATAACACAAAATAACACTAAATCATGCTTTGGAATATGTAACACCGCATCAAAAATATTAAGAAGTGATAGACCATGTTTTACAATATTTTTTCTTGACTACTAGACTTATTGTATATTTTGATTATTATTATGTTTTCCTTGAGGTAAATGTAGAAATAGCAGATATAATAACTAATTATTTTTTTCGTGACATTCAATTTTACCATCTCGGTTACTTCAAATGTTACATTTTATTGAAGTTTGGAATATGCTAAACTTTTCACTTTCAAGTGACAATAAATATAATTCAATGGAAGAGGATGTGAGTGAACATATTGTGAGCACATAGTTGACATTTGACAATATAACAAGAACGCTAAATGAGGTTGAAAAGAATATAAAGGTGAACAATTAATCTTCATGACGCTATTACTTATAAATAACAAAAGTTACCTTTTCACATACATTTTACTATCATATATATAATGAGAGAGTTTCCTCTCTTTTTAAGGTGTCCACATTAGCAAGTTGTGGGTCCCACAAATTAAAAAAAAATGAAAAGTTAAGACTTTTATGTAAGTAATTTATTTCTCAATAAATTTGTATAACACAAAATAACACTAAATCATGCTTCAGAATATGTAACACCGCAAAGAAAATATTAAGTAGTAGTAAAACATGTAAGACTATATTTTCAATTAATTTTCATGACGCTATTATCACTACAGGAAATGTGAGTATTAATAGCAGAATATAATAGCGTTTTTTCAATGGTGCTATGGTTGACATAGCTCTTACTTTTAGATAGCGTTTTCGAAAATGCAAACGCTATGCAAAACTAAAGCGGAAAAATAATTGATTTTCTCTATCACATTTGTTTCACTTTCTCTCTCACTCTATTTTATTTGCCTTCAAAAATCATAAACTCTAAATTCAAAATTTTAAACACAGCTCTTAAACTTTAAACAAAATTTTAAACTCTAATATTTTAATATAAAATGTCAAATTTAACTTCAAATCTTAAATATAAACTCAAAAATTAATATTTTTAGAAATTAGCCTCAAATCTTAAATCAGTATCGCAAACTTGAAAACTAATCTTAAATTAATCATATATTCTAAACTATAACTCAAAATAGTAAAAATTAATCTTTTTATGCATACACTACAAAAAAAAGAAGAGATATTGTTACAATTTTCTGGTTAAATTAATGTTCTTTTATATGATGGACATGTTTTAAAGGTCACTAAAGCTTCCGCCCGCACATTCTTCAGGATCCGACGACGTCGTCTCCTCTATAACTGGCGGCTTCGTCGCCTCTCTCTTGTCTCGTCTCGTCGCTGTCTCTTCCCTTCTCCAAGCTCTCCGCCGATGACTTTTCGGTTTCTTCGGCGCGTGTGACTCCTACTCGTTCCCGTCGTCTTCTCAGCAGGCGAGGATGAGGGTTCACGAGAATATCAAGAGATTCACTAGGAATTACGCTACGCTCTTCATAGTCTTCTTCGCTTCTCAGCAGGTGGTTCCATATCTCTTTTGTTTAGGTGTGAATCTTTTGAAAGTTAAGGGCTTTATGGGAACTAGATGGAGGTTGAAAGTGTTGGTGTTTCTTTGTCTCTTTTGTGGGTTTTGTAGATATCAGATGCCACTTGATATCAGTCGAATCATCTGAGCCTCCTGCAAAAGAGAGTTCATATATAATAAATTGCAGTCAAATTCAAGTCTTCTTTGTTTGTTGTTATTAGGCAAGAAAAGATGCAACACAAGTCATTGCAAATCTTCAGCCAGTAAAATCATCTTGGCCTTCTGCAAAAGAGAGTTTTTTGGTTATTAAGCAAGAGGTAAATTGTTGCTTTGCCTTCTTCACTAAAATCTTCTCAGGGAGCTGTGGCTAGTTAATTATATATGGAAACAGCAACGCTGAGCCTGTGGCTGAAGCTTGTGCCCCAGCTGACTCAAGATTTCTTTAAGGGTGATACTCTCCGCCGCTTGATCAGTTCACTTCATTATTTGAATTTGGAGGTAATTTCAGATTCAGACAAAGCAATGCTGCAGGAGATTCATGTTAGAACAGTATGATGGGTGAGAAGGAAGAAAGCTGGGAGTCGGAGATGCAGTGGCATTGAGATAGGTCCAAGACGGAGTGAGAAGCAGAACACGAGGCAGAGGAACTGGTAAAATTTAAATGGTGAAGCTCATTATTGAGGATGATGGTCCGCAGGAGCTGATCTGAGTTTTGATGTTGGAGAAGATGAGAAGCTGGGTTGGAGAAGATGACATGGGAGCAGAGATTAGAGTTTGAGATTAAATGTTGACGTAGGCAGCTCTTGAGAAGTTGAATGTAGAGTTAGCCATAAAAAATGTACTTAGAAATAGTGTCTTACTAATTATCTCAAATCCTTGTATATTTTGGATCTTAAATGAAAAGCACATGATATTTTATTATTTATTTGTGTTTTATTAGAGTATCCAAACCCCAAAGACTAAAAGTCTATTCTTTTAAAATTTTATCCTCAAATATATCCTCAAAGTCTATGATATTTATAAAGATCATGTTTAAAATATTTATCATTTATATTTATAAAGTACCTAACAAAATAAATTATATATATATATATATTAGAAATTTGAAAATATTAGATTTATATTCTAGTATGTAGGGTTTAAGTTTGGGGCTTAATGTATTAGATTTAGGGTATAAGGTTAAACCATAAACCCTATATATATGGTTTAACTCCTTAAAAATAAATTTTAAAATTTTTGTCTTAAACTGAAACTCAAAATTTAATCATTTTAAAATTTAATCTTCAATTTCTATTTTAAACCTCAAACACTAAATCTTAAATCTACACCCTAAATCTAATACCTTAAACCCCAAACTTAAACCCTACATACTAGGTCATAAATCTAATATTTTCAAACTTATAATATAAAATTTAAACTTAAACTACAAGTCTATATTCTGTTTAACAAAATATCTAATAATTTTTTATCAATTCTAAACCCTAATCTCTAAATATATTTTAACTCCTAAACCCCTAATCTCTAAATATATTTTAACCCCTAACCCTAAATATAATCCTAATATCTAAATTTTAAACTTTAAATTTTATATAAAAATAAAGTTTGATATAAATATACTAATGCAACCCGAATCCATCTAATACCCTAAATTTAATACCTTAAACCATAAAATTCAAACTTAAATGATATTCTAAATACTAAATAAAATCTCTAAATATTTTTTTTCAGATTTTAAAGCCAAAATTTAAACTTAAACTTTAAAACTATTTTTTCAAAACTATTTGTCCTGACTATCTTGAAATCTAATCTCAAATTTCAAATCAAAACCTCAAACATTAAATTTTAAATTTATATCCTAAAGCTAATACCCTAAACCCTAAATTCAAACCCTACATATAAAGTCAAAAACCTAATTACTACAAATAATATAATTACTAAACTAAAACCTATTCCTTGTATAAACAATAGCTTTATTAATTTTATTTCAAATATTTATCTTAACCAAAATTCTATCTCACAAGCCCTTCAAACCCTAAACCCCAAAATTTAAACCCAATTCTCTAATATTGACCTAAAATATATAGAACATTTTAAACTTAATGTACATATTTCAAAAAAATATATCTAACTATATAGGTCATAACTTTCAAATACAAAACTATAAATATAATACCATAAACCACAAACTTGAACACCAAACCCTATATCATATAAACACTAATTTTTTCATTTTAAATTTGTAATCTAGAAATTTTAATTATAAACCATAAAATAAAACTATAAATTAACTATATACATACATACAGCCATTATTTAAAACTAAATATTTTTCTTATAAATTAAAGATATGGTTATTACTAATTAATTTTAGCTTAAGAATTATAAACAAACAAGTTAAAAAGAAAATAAAAAGGAAAATTGTCATTGACCAATAAGATAGCTCTACACGGATCACAATCTCTACCGTTGGATTAGAATGGACCAAAGGCAATCTAACGCTCTATTTTTTTCTTCTTCTCTATTGTGTCTCTCTGTCGATCTATTCTCTCTACAGGTCTCAAAAAAAAGTAATCTTGCATCTCTCTACATGTCTCTGTTTCGATCTTCTCTCCTCTCCTCTCAGTCCCAAAGTTTTTTTCTGATTCTAAGTGTTAAATTTCGATCTCATCTCCTCTCAGTCCCAAGGGTTCCGTTTTTACTGATTAGAAGTGTTAACTTTCGATCTCCTTCAGTCCCAGGGTTTTTTTCTGATTCAAAGTGTTAAGCACATACGAAGTCTCGGCAACCACCACGACATGTAAACTCACTTCCCCTTCTCTTATATGTTCTCTTTTTCTTTCATCTTCTTATATACTTTCTATTGATTTTTGTTTACAGATCTAAGAAGAAGTAAGGAAGGAGAAGAAGTTGTTTTTCATAGTTAATTGATTTTTATTTTGTTTTCGTTTTTCTCTCTCTGTGTTCTGATTCCTATTTTGTTTTTGTATTCTTAGTTAAAAATAGCTGAAGAAACTTGATGGTGGTAGTATCGGCGTCAACTATGGTGGTCTCGGCGTCAGCAGTGGTGGTCTCGGCGTCAACAGTGGTGGTCTCGACATCATCAACGGTAGCTTCGCGCGGTGGAGGAGGCTGAATAAGCTTTATTGTGGTGTTCTTGGCTGGTGGTCTCGGCCTCAGATGACGAAACCGAAAGAGCTGAAATGACGGCAAATATTTTAGACTTAGGGTTATTATTTTTTAGGTTAGGCTTTAGGTTTACATTTCTAAACCGGGTTTTGTAAACCAGAATTTATTTGTAAACCAGAACTAAATTACTAAATAAAATTTGATTTTTCATTATAAATTAATTGGTCTATTTAATTTAATCATTAACTAATTTTTATTTAATTATTTTGGTGCTTTTAAATTTTAATTAAGTTTTATTCCCATATATAAAGCTAATTATATATAATAAATATTAATAATAGCATAGACATTTTAGCTATCATTGTTTACTTTAATTATAGCATAAACGAAAACCGCTGTTAAAAGTGTCGAACCTATTATAACAAGCGCTGTAAGAGCGGGGAAGGGAAAGCTATGATTTTTAATGCATACCGTTTTCCGTCCGCTAATACTACTCAAATTTCCTGTAGTGTATTTATAAATAACACGAGTTACCTTTTCACATACATTTTACTATCATCTGCTAATACTAAAAGGGGGATATGAGCTCCATTGAGCTATCCACATCAGCAAATAAAATCTACCAATCAGAGACTTCTAAACAGACACGTCAGATCGGTTTTCTCAACATAGATTTGAGCGGCCATTTATGTGGGCTGTCAAAACTTTTAAAAACAGCCCAAGTCCAATTCATGTTGCCAAACTTCTCTCCATTTCACCGTTAGTTCGTTACCCACTCTTGATTAGTCTAATAAGCATATTCGTGAACATGCTTGAATGAACGAAATTAAAATTTATATAAATATGGTGTAGATCACACAATCTTTTGATATATGGTGTTTTTGTCTTACATGACAAATTAAAGTCCACATTTAATTTAAAATAACTAATATTAAAGATTTTCAAAATGATTATTTCTTAGAAAAATTGATATCAAATAAATTAAATTGACAAAATAAAAAAAATTAAAAGAATTTTAATTTATATTTATATATATTAAATCATTGGAAAATTAAGAAAAAAATAATTTTAAAGAATGAAAGACTTTCAAACAGTTAAAACTATATAGATTTGAAACATCAAAATATTAATAATTTAGGTTATATGCTAAGAAAAAAAATTACTCATTACTAATCTAAATTTTAACCAAAAACTATTATATTTGATTTAACACATATTTTATAAGTCGTCTACAAAGTCAAACTCTCATAAAACCTAATCAAGTAAGGCATTATGAGATGAACCCAACGATTAGTATAGTTAACCATTTAAAAAAAAACTATTATGGTTATTAACAAAAATAAACTAATGGTGACTTATACTCTCAATCTAATTTACTAATAAAAATTATAAGAGCTGTTTTTATGTTAAATTTAATAAACAATTGGTATTGACTAAATGAAAATATAAGTAAATATATGAATATTAGTTACTATAGATTCATAAAGATGAGAATATAATATATATAAGATATTAATCAACAAATTAAAATAGAAAACTTTAACAATTTCTAACAGTTATGGATAAAATAATATTACAAATAGATATACTATTAAAAAGACATATTAAATTGTTTATAGGCAGTTAACAACTATGAAAACATTTACAAATGTTCTAACAGTTTTAGATATTCTTACAAAATTTTATGTAAGACTACAAACATAAAAATATTATTTATTTTATCATAAATTTGCAACCAAAATATATTTTTGTAAAACATAAACCATTATTTCATGCATTATATAATCATATCCATTTCATTACGGTAAAATATTATTTGTTTTAAAATATTATTTAGAATTATTATTTGTTTTTTAAAATGATACAATATTTTAATATACGTTAAAAAAATGAAAATCTAAAGATTCTTTATGTTTAATAATTTAAATCATCATACAATTTATAATAAATCATCAATATACATATCTGCGCGTAGCGCGGTTAAATGATCTAGTAATATAATGAGAGAGTTTCCTCTCTTTTTAAGGTGTCCACATCAGCAAGTTGTGGGTCCCAAAAAATATTTAAAAAAAATGAAAATTTAACATTTTTATGTAAGTAATTTATTTCTCAATAAATTTTCATAATACAAAATAACACTAAATCATGCTTTAGAATATGTAACACCGCAACGAAAATATTAAGTAGTGGTAGAACATGTAAGACTATATTTTTTCTTGAGCACTAGACTTATCGTATACTTTGATTATTAGTATGTTTTCCTTGAGTTAAATGTAGAAATCGCAGAGATTAATAACTAATTCATTTTCGTGACATGCAATTTTACCATCTCAGTTACTTCAAATGTTATATTTTAATGAAGTGTGATAAATGCTTAGCTTTTCACTATCATGTGACAATAAATATAATTCAATGGAAGATGATGTGAACTGAACATATTGGAGTAAATAGTTGGCATTTGACAATATAGCAAGAATGCGAAATGAGGTTGAAAATATATAAAGGTGTGCAATTAATCTTCATGACGCTATTACTTATAAATAACACGATTACCTTTTCATATGCATTTTACTATCAATATGATTAATTCTTAGAATGATAGATTGAAAGAGGATAATGGATAACACTAATAGATAATTAAACAAAAATTCTTCTGATTTAAATAAAACAATGAATAAAAAACCAAATACATACAAAACTCATGGTTTTTCATTTCGATATTTTTCTTTGACTGAATCATATTCTGATTCTTTTTGCATATATAATAACTTCAGAATGGTGGAGGTGGCTAGAGATTAGAAACGTGAGGGACAAGGTTGTCTTCGGAAAAAAATATTATGCAAGATTCTTGACTACATCATCTTGTTTACATGTTAAGTATTTCTAAGAAGCAATAAATCATCAAGAGTTGGAGACTTGGAGGACAAATGGAAATTCTATGATGGCTTGATTTTGCCAAAGAAGTAACTAAAAAGTAAGATTTAAATGCTCTCAAGTTGTGGTGCTCTGTGTTTTTTAGAGTAAAACTCTAGAATCCTGCAAACAAACTTCAAACTAAAAGTTAAAGTCATTGTAAACTGACCTTTTGAGATGATTATATTTTATATTCTTTAGAAAATATAATTAGAAGTAATCATATAAATCTCAAAAAGAAAACACCAGCAAAAAACACAAATTTTAGTGAAATTTGAAAAAGACAATGAAGATATCAGAATTACAATATTAATAACACAAATTATAGTAAACAAATTATAGAAGGGAATACAAGCAATGAGTCCTAGTATCATAAATCTATGAGAATTTCCAAGTTTGCAAAATCTTAATTTGCAATGATATAGGAATGACAACTAGGGAGTAACAGAAAGAAAGTAATCCATAAAAAGATTTAGTGTTAGAAATTGGTGGTCTCAATTTAAAAATATATAAATTAGTTTAGATTTTAATAAATAATTCAAGTTATCCTGTACTGACGTCGGAAAATATTAGCTAATTAAGTTGGAGTCTTTCATAGTTAAGAACGTCTTTAATGACTGTCCCCATTTGTTGTGTTATGAACCAGA
>CAJHQP010005591.1:0-44807 GCA_905132765.1 Moricandia arvensis | reverse complement strand
TAATCACTTTTACTTTTTTTTTAAGAAGAAAGTAAAAATGAGGTAGGGATGAGATGGGGATGGAGTGGGATAAGATTTAGAAATGTAAAATTTGTGATTCTAATTAACTTTTTTTAAAAATTATTCTTAAAAAATAATATTTATAAAAATATTTTTTTAATAAAGGTAAAAATGAAAAATAGTACAATAAAAGTAATAAACTTGAAATTCTCCAACGTATCATCTGCTACTACTATTCCAGGAACGTATTCTATGGGATTGACATTTCAAATATAACAAACTTGATAGCTATTATAGTAAACAAATTAAAGACAACTGAAAATGTAATTATATTTAAATTAAAGCCGGAAATTTTATTTGTTATCTAGGGTGCTTCTAATGTGTATGCCCAGGGCCACTACTGAATGTAAGTACATAAATTGGCATGTGAAACAATCCAGTGGCAAACAAAATAGTACTTACAAGAAAACTATTGTTGAAAGGTCATACTACTTACCACTGTTATTTTTTCTATCAACCATGTGATGTTGGTCTAGTGACATACATAAGTCAAGTTGCTTTAGCAAGGGGAATTTTCATGTTTACCATATTATTGGTATCGTTTTCATTTTTACTTTTATTAAAAAGATATTTTCATAAATATCATTTTTAAGAGGTAATTTTCAAAAAAATAATAATTAGAATCCTAAATTTTATATTCCTAAATCCTACCCCACCCACCTATACCCCTCAAATATAAATTTTAAGTATTAGATTAATTAACCTAAAAGTTATAAATGTATTTTTTTCTCTTAAAACATAAGGATAAAAGTGATTAAGGTAAACATAAAAAGTGGTACAAGAAAAATGGTATTTTTGACAATTTCCCTTAGCAATTTGGGTATGAAATCACTCCTTTGCACTTCATCATATAACCAGCGATTATGAGTTCATTATGTAAGGTCTATTTGAATACCTAAAAAATGTCTATTTGTGAACTACACATTCTTTTCCGAGGTGCTTAAGTTTAATAAAGAAAAAGAAATTCTCCCCATTCACATTTTGTATACATATTAATTATTAAATAATAAATTACTTTCTACCCATATTATTAGAAACAAAAGTCTATAAATAGTGGTTGTCAAAGTTCATAAGTCATCACTTCTCAAGTCTTGTAACCAAAAGAAGAGAGAAAATGGTTTCAGCAAAGCTACTTGCGATTAAGCTTTCTGCATTCATGATGCTTTTCGCAGTATCTCAAGCTCAATCCTTTTCTCCAGGTACGTTATTTACATAAACATAACTTATAGTAGCGCTATTGTCATGAGTATATTATAATTACATATTTATATATATCACTATGTCATGTATATGTAATCCAATTTCTCTTTTGTATATCAATATTCAATATTATTATCAATTAGTATAGTAGTGGTAGTGGACGTTACAACCTCTTACGTATACAAAATATAAATGACACATGATTTATAGTTGCTCCAAAGAGGTAAGGCTCCACATGCAACTCAGTGCCTTGTGTATTTTTGTAGGTCGGAAACTATTGCACTACATTCCAACTCCGGAGTTTCCTCCGGTGCTGCCACCGGCGTACTCTCCTACTTCGGTGCCCCCACCATCATACACTCCAACTCCGGAGTTTCCACCACCGTATACTCCCACGCCGGAGCTTCCACTTCCACCGCCTTATAATCCTACCTCAGAAATCCCACTCTCGTACACTCCAACTCCGGAGCTCCCTCCGTCGTACATGCCTACACCAGAGCTTCCCCCGCCGCCGCACTTTTCTGCTCCTTCGCCGGCTCCTTATTAATCCATATTATTGGGGTGCATGCATGCATGAGAATTCAAACCTATCACACATGAAATAAACTTAAAGATATTTGCTTTTATATTTATCAAGTAAAACATATACTCTGTATATTTACATTTTGATCACTATTTGCTATTGAATAAAAGGTTGCTCGCTCTGTTGTGTTTTCTGCTTATATGAGGTTAGAGCATCTGTAACAGAATTTTCAAAAAATTCAAAAATATTGATAGTTTAATTTAATTATGTTTCTAAAGTAAGGCACAAACAAAATTTAAACTATTTATGAGTGGATATGTGTTTAGAGCACCTCTATTGTAATATTTCAAATGGAAATTTCATGATTTAAAAAGGAAAAATAACTACAAATGAAAAACAGAGAGAACAAATAGAAAATTTCATATGAGAATCTTTAATAAACCCAATAAACCTTTTTGTTTTATGAGTGGTGGAATTTTATAACTAAAATTTAGAGATATAATTAAATTAAATTAGATATTAATATTTTTTGAGAATTCTTGGAAAGTCCAATGTATTGAAGATGTTTTTACAAAAGCATTATATTCAATGAGGTATTTGTGTCATTTTCTCTTTTTTTAGTAATAAAATACTTATTAAAATATTGTTGAAATACCACCATTACTGTGGATACTTTCATCTAACTTGCAGTTTGTAATGTATAAAATTGTCTTTGTTTATTGAATGAAAAATAAACTACAAGTTAATTAAACTTAATGTTTGACTAATAAATGAATTGACTATAAATGGAACGGTTTTCTTGTGCAATATATGCCTTCGATTAAGCTAGAATAAGCATGCCAGTGTTCATGATTTACTCGTTAGAAATCATGCTTTTGGTCATCCGAAATTCGTCCGTAATCACTCTATCAATAATAATAATAATAATTAAAAAGTTTATTCTGCTTTGACTACTCAATGTTTTTAGTAATTATAAATATATTAAATATATTAATGGTTAGAAATCTAAATTAAAAAAGCCAAAGTGAAATACATAAAAGGTTTTAGAAAATAAAAAAAAAACATTTAAAAGTTTTAAAGTGTAAAAAGCTAGAATTTGCTGCCATCATCTGGTTATGTTTCTGGTTTTTGGTCAATTGAGCAATGACTGTTGCATTTTAGGACTCTAAATTTTAAATTCGTTTTTTTGTTCTTCAACTACTCTATAATTTTGGGATCAAGATATGGAAGTTGGGAAGAAAAAATAAAAAGAAAGACCGTCTTCTCAAATTCTTTTTGGCACCACAAGACTGGCAAATAAAAGTCATCTGAGGAAAAACATGATACAAATAAAAGTCATCCCAACGCGGTACCTAGGACTTCCTCTAAGCCCAAAACGACTCACCATGGGTACGCTGCAGCCTTTTATAGACAAGGTAACCAGTAAGCTGCACTCTTGGACTGTTAAATACTTGTCTTTTGCGGGAAAGGTTCGAATGGTTACTTCGGTGATTTATGGAATGGTCAATTTTTGGAGCGCGGTGTTTGTTCTTCCAAAGGCTTTCTATGCAAAAATAGATACTCTTTGCGCTTCATTTCTATGGAAGAACAAGACAACTTCAGCCTCGGGTTCGAGAGTTGCATGGATTGATGTTTGTCGTCCAAAAGCTGAGGGCGGACTTGGCATCAGACTACTAGAGGACTATCAATTGGTTTTTCGACTAAAGCAGTGCTGGAATTACTTCTCTAATACTGGATCACTATGGGTTGCTTGGCTGGTGAAAAATGTCTTCCACAGGAACAGTTTCTGGCTTACACATGATTCAACCAGACTCTCGCCTGCTGTAAGGAGTATGCTACACCTTCGACCTATGCTACACGATTTTATGCGCTGTTGGGTCAGAAGTGGCAAGGACTCATCTTTCTGGTTCGATAGTTGGACCCATTTGGGGCCATTGATCACTGTCATTGGCGACACCGGGCCCCGTCAGCTGCAAGTTAGGAGAGACGCGAGGGTGGTTGAGGCTACAACTAATGGTTCTTGGATTCTTCCACCAGCAAGATCATCGGCTGCAGAAATTATTCAGTTGGTACTAGCAGGAACAGAAACACCTTCCCTTGACTTGGGATCAGACAAGTTTCTTTGGCGAAAGGCAGATGGCAGTTTTGGATTTACCTTCTCTTCTAAGATCACTTGGGAGCATATACGACAACCTTATCCCACTGTTTACTGGCATAAAACAGTGTGGTTTAAGGAGCATATTCCTCGCAATGCTTTCATCACTTGGCTGGCCTTGCTTAGGAGATTACCAACAAGAGATCGTCTTCTAAGATGGGGAATGAGTGTTCCACCAACATGTGTTCTATGTACATCAGGTATTGAGAACCACCACCACCTCTTCTTTGAGTGTGAATTCTCTTCCACCATTTGGAAGCACTTCTCTGAAAGTATTTTATCAGCTTCGCCGTCTGATCTTCACGCTGTAGCTGCATTAATCTCTAGCGGGAGACTGCAACCTCACCCCAGTGCTGTGATTAAGCTTATCTTTCAATGTGTCATCTACTCAATCTGGCGAGAAAGGAATGCACGAATATTCTCCAGTACCACTACTTCTGCTGCTGGTGTTCAACGCGCTATTGACCGCCTAATCAGAGACCGTCTCCTCTCCTTTCCATCATCGGATCACAGGCCTTCCATGCTTGCGTTTTATTTTTCTTGCATCAGACCTCCTTGATCGTTTTAGTTCTTTCCTTGCTCAAATAAGTTGTAACCAACATTTTAAAAAAAAAAAAACAAAAAGGTATAAATCTTAACATTTTACCAAAAAAAAAAAAAAAAAAAAAAAAAAAAAAATCTAAAGAACCTTAAGATGTATTTCCTACTGCGACTACAATTAATACTTTTTTAAAAGAATGAAAATCTATAAGAACCAATTAAAAATAGACAAATATTCGTTTTTTATATTTAATATAATAGACTGTAAAACTTAGTCTTCTCAAAGGCTGATTGGCACCACAAGGACCAAAAGTTGGGCAAGTCATTGGAGAGGAAACAAAACACAGAAAAATCAAATGAAATTTAAGATGCATTTTCTGCTGCGACTGTTCCAGTAACGCCACGCTACAAGACGGTTCAAAAATTAGTCATTGGAGAGAAAACAAACCACAAAGAAAAGTATAATAATGAAGTTTAAGATGTATCATCTGCTACTACTATTCCAGGAACGTATTCTATGGGATTGACATTTCAAATATAACAAACTTGATAGCTATTGTAGTAAAAAAAATCAAAGACAAATAGAAATAAATGATTTTTTTTTCGCTTTGATCAAAAGATGGTTTCTTAGTTTTTTTCTTCCTTTTTTTTTAAAGATGGCGTCTTAGTTGCTACTATTCTAGTAGCGTCATCTATGCTCTAGTTGAAATTGTCAAAAGGAAAATAATAAAAAATGCTTTATTTGATGCCCCTTATGGCTGTTAAGAACTATAAGATCATCTCCATCGGTTAAGGACCCCTATCTTTTTTTTTTTTGATTTTTTTTTAAAAATAAAAAAAATAAAAAATAACCAATCGTGGGTCGCCACGTGTCAGTTGGGCCCACGAAACAGTGTAAGGACCGCTCCTTAAATTGGGGTTTTTAGGACAGGTCCTTAACAAAAGTGGTGGGGCCCACCACCACTTTTTGTTAAGGACCCCTCCTAAGTACCTCCAATGGAGGTGGTCTAAGTCGCACAATGAAAAATTTAAATGTAATTTTAAACCCTCATATTGTTTGTTAGTTTGCAATTTTTTTAATTGTTAGTATGTGTTTTCTTTGAAATATGCGTTAACGTACTTACATTTTTCCAAACAATTTTTTTTAAAAGTGGTATTTGTTTTGATTGTTTTCACATTCAGAAACAAAGTACGTAGATAAAATGGCATGTGAATCAATGGCAAACAAAATAGTATTTTCATGAAAACTATAGTTGAAAGGTTATACTATTTACCGCTATTTTTTTTTCTACTAACCGTGTGATGTAGACCTACTGGCAGACGGGTTTTAGGTTGCTTTAACAATTTAGGTTCGAAAGCACCACATTACACTTCATCATATATGCATACGGATATAAGTCCATTGTTTAGGGTCTATTTGAATATGTAAAAAAAAAATCTATATGTAGATTGTATCTTATTTTCGGGATTAGTCGTCATCTTTTTGCAAGTCCAGTTATCTCCAGATTAATAAAAAAAAAATCATGTTTCTCCATTCATTCACATTTTCTATACATAATAATTATAAAATAATAGACTACTTTCAACCCATATTATTAGAAACAAAAGTCTATAAATACTGGTTGTCAAAGTTCATAAGTCATCACTTCTCAAGTCTTGTGACCAAAAGAAGAGAGAAAATGGCTTCATCAAAGCTATTTGTGATTGAGCTTTTTGCATTCATGATGCTATTCGCAGTATCCCATGCTCAATCATTTTCTCCAGGTACGTTATTTACATAAACATAACTTATACACACTATGTCATGTATATGTAATCCAATTTCTCTTTTGTATATCAATATTAAATATTATTATCAATTAGTATAGTTGTGGTATTGGAGGTTCCAACCTTTTACAGATATAAAATATAAAGACACACGACGCTTTTTTTTGTGCTACCAAAGACACACGACTTATAGTTGCTCTAAAGAGGTAAGGCTCCACATGCAACTCAGTGCCTTGTATACTTTTGCAGGTCGGAAACTATTGCACTATATTCCTACTCCGGAGTTTCCTCCGGTGATGCCACCGGCGTACTCTCCTACTTCGGTGCCCCCACCATCGTACACTCCAACTCCGGAGTTTCCACCACCGTATACTCCAACGCCGGAGCTTCCACTTCCACCGCCTTATAATCCTACCTCAGAACTCCCACTCTCGTACCCACCAACTCCGGAGCTCCCTCCGTCGTACACTCCAACCCCGGAGCTCCCTCCGTCGTACACTCCAACCCCGGAGCTTCCCCCGCCGCCGCACTTTTCTGCTCCTTCGCCGGCGCCTTATTAATCCATATTATTGCGGTCCATGCATGAGAATTCAAACCTATCACACATGAAATAAACTTAAAGATATTTGCTTTTATAATTATCAAGTAAAACATATTGTTTGTATATCTACATTTTGATCACTATTTGCTATTGAATAAAATGGTTGCTCGTTATGTTTGCCGTGTTTTCTGTTTTTTTTTTCTTAAAGGTTAGATCATCTCTAATAGAATTTTCTAATTTTTCCAAAATATTGATAGCTTAATTTAATTATGTTACTAAATTAAGACACAAAAAAAAAATTAAACCATTTATGAGTGGATATGTGTTAGAGCACCTCTATTGTAATATTTCAAATGGATATTTCATGAACTTAATAAGAAAAATAACTACAACTGAAAAAGAGAGAAATAAAATGTAAATTTCATTTGAGAATTTGTGATAAACCCATATAAACCGAGTTGTGGAATTTTATAATTAAAACTTAGATATACAATTAAAATATATTAAAATTTATTTTTATATTTTTGAGAATTTTTGGAAAGTCCAAAGTATTGAAGATGTTTTAACAAAGCAGTCTACTCAAATGAGATATTTATGTCATTTTCTCTCTTTTTCAATCATAAATATTTATTAAAATATTGTTAAAATACCATCAGTACTGTGGATACTTTCATCTAACTTGCAGTTTATAATGTATGAAAATGTCTTTGTTTATTGAATGAATAAAACTACAAGTAAAACTTTTTTTTGGAACTCAATACAAGTTAATGAAACTTAATGTATGATTAATAAATGAACTAAGACTATAAATGGAACGGCTTTCTTGTGCAATCTACGCCTTCCGATTAAGTTTGAATAAGCATGCCAGTGTTCATAATTACTCGTTAATGGTTTTTATTAATTAATCTTAGTCCATCAAAAGCAGTCGTGACTATAGCTAAGTAAAACATTGACATAGAGTCTCCAAATTTCTTTTAAAAATAGATAAAAAAAAAACTCTTCAAATTTGTATAGAAATTTTTTTTATAAACTCATAATAAATTGTTTATAGCCTCCAACAATTCAGAGACACCTATGAGTTTATGGCATGGATTATAAAACACACACTAAATATTTGTTAATGATTATAAGTAAAAAATTAGGGAAGAAAAACTATGTGGATAGTAATATCTTTATAATACAACGATGTAATCAAATTCAATTCGATAAAAAAAGAAAATTTATATACTGAAATTAAAACACTAAAGGGTCTACAAAGAATGGTTGAATGCAAACGAGCTAAGCTTAGGTTGACGATCAAATAGACTAAGTCGAGACAGAACTTAAGAGGTCGATGTTGATGGTAGTAATCTAAGTCTCCGAATATATCCCCCCTTTCTTTATCGTTAACGCCTCCGAAATGTTTTTTTGTTCATTGTGAATTTTGAGATCTTCGGGATATCTCGCTATTTTGGTTATAACTCTGACGATTCCGGGGTACTTTTTTGATTGGATCCTTCCGGCTCCAAACTTTGTCAACTTGTCCTTTAAACCGAGCTCAGACTCGGGCCCGGTCTTTCCACGATCGGTCATTACTTAGATCAGCTACGATGTTGCAAAACCCACATTATTATTGGGTTTGTCGAGACTTGGGTCCAAGACATGGTTCATATTTTCAGATTGATCAACTTTTGCTTACTTCTTATTAGTTGATTTTTATGTTGACATCTTTTTTATTCTTTTCATAGTTTCATTTTATTTTAATCTCATCCATGCTTTTGCGATGGTATTATCAGTGATGTTGGTCTCACGAATGTGTCGAGGTATCTGCGATGGTATCCTTGATGCCTCTATTAGAGTATGGTTGGTTTATGATTTGGTTAGTTAGAACCGTACGAACCGGCACTTTAGAAATCCGTTGCCATCAAAAGTACGAAGCCATGATTAACCCGAACTTTTAGGATAGAGTTCTTAACTTATAATTTCATTTTTTTTTTTACATTTTCGACTAAAAACATCTTTTATTTTTTTTTTTAAATACAGTTCTTAAATTTTCTTAATTAAAAACTAAAAAAAAATGTATCTTAGCGAAACTAAAAACATCATCCTAAAAGATTGTGGTTAATTATGCGAACACTAAAATTTTCAGAAACTCACTGCCATATATACTCAAATAACTCATATTTTTTTGTTTAATAATATTTACTTTTGGAGAACGGTGATATTCTAACATCTTAAGCCAGTGGGGTCTAAATCAACTGAAGCCTCAAAAATCTATATTAGAAGTTTGGTGGTTGGTTTAACATTCTTATTCAATATGTACATTTCTCTAAATATGCCTTCTTAGTTTATCTTATTTTGATAACCTTTATTTTATAGCAACTTTTAAATGCACTGTACATTAAAAAATTACGGGGTTCACTTTAAATTTTTATTTATTCGAAAGTCAAATTTACATTTTGCCTAGTTTATTTTTCTTCAATTTATAGATATAAACAGAACCGTGAGAAAACAGATATAAAAACACAAATATCACTCTCTTATGACAATTGATAATAAACATTTTACATAACAAACCACAAACTACAGCACGTCTAGAGTGGTTACCAACTTATACCAGTAACTGAAATCGCACAATTCGAATCATATTTCCCCAACGCCAGGGTAAAACTGCAACATATTCCATATATGTATTTATGCATAGATAACCTAAACCAAATCAAAAGGCACCACAAACATCAGCGAGCAAGGTTTTAACTCTCAAGATTCATGTGGCCAAATTGGAACTTTGATGGCGAAATCTTCTTTTCCTTTTGTCCGTTGGACCGCAGCCAGATGGACTGAAGCATCTCGGAGGAACAGGAGCGTACGAAGGACCGGTGTAGGCTTGGGCAGGTGAATCTTGAAAGAACTTCACATCTGAATACATATCCTAATTCAATAATGATAATAGTAATAATACTACTCATGATGCGAAATAATGATATACGAAGCTTTAATATTATATATATATATTATATTATAGTATTAAAACACCTTAGGTTTCATAATATGAAAACGTACCTGGAGAAAAGGTTTGAGCATGGGTGATTATGAAAAGCGCCAAGAATGAGAGAAGCATAACCACATAGAGCTTCGATGAACTTGGCATCTTTGCCATTTCTCTCTCTCTCTCTTCTTTTATCTTACAAGACTTGGAAAGTGATTGGTATTTATGGACTCTAGAATACTGGGTTAAAAGTTAAAACACACACTTTTTTTAGTTGCGATATGATAAGACCCTAATCCTATTTCAGTCAAAAAATTAAAAGATGTTGTTCATTAGTGACTAATAAATGAATTATTTTATTTTCTCATCTGAAAACGAGGTAAATTTTCTGGTAAAATTGTCTACTTTACAATCGCGACATTACTTGAGGTGAATTTTATTCGCTTGCTTTTGCTTATGTGACTCTTCCTACATAAAAATATTAAAGGGGAAGTTTTATCCCAAATTAAATCCAATACTAGAAAAATTGTAACTTTTTTGTCGGCAGAAAAATTGTAAACTAACATCTACTTAAAAAAAACAAGATTTGTAGTCACCATTGGAAAATGTCATTTTCAAGCACGTACCTAATATATTGAATTATATTTTAAAAAATCAACAGTTTTGTGGGTTTTCGAGTGGACATGGTCTAGATCCGTTAATGGCTTCTCTTGAAGCTTATCTTCAATGTATACAAATTTCTAATTTCCATATAATTTCTTGAAAGGAACATTATTTGTCTTGATCAAATTTGCTTAGGACAACGACGCATTGTCAATATCAGGCAAAGAACATAATGCGAAATATAAAGCCAGTTTAGAAAAAAAACATAATGCGAAATATAAGGCCAGTTTAGAAAAAAAACATAATGCGAAACATAATCATCAACAAAAATCGAAGGAGGGATAAAAATAATAAGCCATAAGTTTTGTCGACCGCTAATATAGTTGGACTCTCTAGGGAGTGACAAGACATTTTCGTGTGATTAACTTTGTAGGAAAACACACAATTATAATATATTCAAGTACTATATCTTCAATACATTGACTACAATATTTCTCAAAGTGATTCGGTGATTAATCACTAACAGTTTAGAAATGTGGTTCTAAATAAATGAATTCCGGATAGTTATTCGAAATTTAGTTAAAGATTTTAAGTCGTTTGTCGAGTATACATGATCTAATAGCTTTAAAAAATTTAAAATAAAGAAACAAACAAAATATTAATATTTTTGAAAGATGCATATTTATTCTACTACTAATAATGTTTTGTCATATATAAATAGATTCGTTTTAATCAATTTTTTTATAATCAGAGTTAGACATGTAGTATATAACTAAAATCAATCTGATTCTAGTAATCATAGCTAATTCTTCATATACATGACAAGTTTTGTTATTTTTTTCTTTTCTTTTCAAAAGATATGTGTTCTATCTTAAATTGTGTAAATGACAATATTCGTGAGTATTATATATCATATTTTTCTAAAAAGATTTTCTTATACTTTTTTGGGGGCTTTTGTGAAAACAAAGGTGAAGAAAAAGGAAAAACATAAAACAAAACAAAAAGACAAGGCCCAGAAATTACTATTGGGTTCAGGAAAGTAAAAACTCAATATTGAATAGACCCACAAAATTGACAAAAAAAAGAATAGACCCACAAAGTGATCCAACCCATAAGTCCATAACGAACGAAAATCCCAGCAACACTTGAACGGGATCCACCGTAGAAATAAGGGAAAATAAGGGAAGAAAGAGTTGTTGGTGCCAATCCGGTCACTTCCAACCGTTGCCGTAATCAGCTGTCGCCGGAAATCTCTATTTTATATCATTTTTTAGATTAGACTTACCTGTCGGGTGAACAAAAAACAAAAAACAAAAAAAAAAAGATTAGACTTACCTGTCTATATCTTATATTTTTCTGGTCGAACGTGAATATCTTATGTTTGTGTCGAAGTTTTTTTTTTGATTAACCAGGTGTTGGGCTTACGCCCCACCACCTAGGCCCGGTGCCAGCCTTTGTTTGTACCTTTTACGGCCCTGGACACACCTCCCCAAATCGTGGCCAAGGGAGTTTGAACCCTTGACCTCTCGGCCAAGGAACTACCACTAGACTATCACGTCTTGGGTTGTGTCGAAGTTTTTATTAAGAATAGAAAGCAATCTTTAACAAACGAAAAAAATAAGAAAAAAATGTCTAAGATAGATGTAAAAAAATTTTTGTCACAAAAATAATTTTTATTAAAAAATGATCAAAATAATTTTTATTAAAAGATATAAATATATATTTATTTTTTTGGATTAACTAATCTAGATTTAAATTTTAGAGTTATGGAGTGGGGTTTTGGGAGTGAGGTTTAAAATTGAAAAATGAAATTAATTTTTAAAAAATAAAAAAGTTTAGTTTAATATTTTTGTTTTTGAATATTATTTTTGTAACAAAAACTTTAAAATAACTATTTGAAAGATTTGCCCCCCAAGAAAAATAAAAAAGAAGCAAAAAAAATAATTACTGAGATTTTCGTAATTGCTTTAAAGATTTAGAAATTTTTGAAGGAGCTACAAAGCTATATCAAAAATTATAATTATATTTAATTTTTGATAAAAACTAAATTAGCTTTTTAAATTATTTATAAATTCAATTTTACCCTCTAAATGTTAAATTCTAAACAATAATTATTAAACTATATACTCAGCTGTTAGTAATGTTTTAATTTAATGTGTTTTTAAAAAAAAGTTATCCAAATTATGGTATTCAATCATTTTTTTCTTATATTAAATGCGTGACCCAATAAATAAAGTAGGACTACCTGAATCTATCCAGCAATATTTATTACTACTAATATTACATGTCTTTATTTGTGAATATGTCATCAGCTTTGTCGGCAAACTGAGGTCCGCTTTGATCTTTATTTTTCTTTTTGCATTTCTCCTTTTGTTTAGTGATGAGCTCCACTATAGTCTAACTTTTATTCAGCTAAACTATATTACTTGTAACTTTATTTCTAGTTTTTGTATTTCGATAATAATATATTTTGACAATGTAAGGCAAGTAGGTATGTGTATAAGTGGTTATTGTCGGTGAAACTGAGCGTAAATCTTGGTCACCTATATATTAGTCGAGCTTTGCGTTAGACAAAAATGTTAAATGAACCTTAGTTGAATTAACCATCAACTATATGTAATATTAAGATAAGGTTAAAAAAACGAAAAAGCTATAAAAAGCATGACTGTTTAGCTCTAATCTACTACAAAAACTAAACTGAATCTAGTTAATTTACTCACATGTAACTTCATAACTTCTTTTTTGTAACTTCATACTTTTTAAAAAAAAAAACTTCATGATTTGTTTTGCAGTTTAGTAACTAATAACTTGTTTGTACAAGTTAACGCATCCAATAGAAAAGGAGATACCCACTCAATGTTCCCAAAACAAAATTAGAAGACAGGAGCGAGGCAGTGGGACTCACGTAGTATTCTATTATGTAAGTTGAAAATTTTCAAACTTGAAATGGTCCCATATCATCTACCTTTCCTGTTATAGTAGTTAATGCTTCAATACATTTTCCCATTCTTTATCTGTTTCATTTTTCTTATAGTTTAAAAAAACTTCATTCCATGTTCATGATGTTCCTCATATGTCATTTAATGTCAACTGAAATTTAGTAGATAATTCTTACAATAGAACAAAGGCCTTAATTATTTTTGTTAAAATATTATCCTATCAGTAACTGCAGTCCGTTGTATCCAAGCCTAACCTGAATCATATCCAAGCCTAACCTAATTATTTAATACATTTAAAATTATGGGAAATTGTCAAAAATATCATTTTTCATAGTATCATTTTTCATGTTTACCTTAATCACTTTTACTTTTATTTTTTTAAAGGAAAAACACATATATATCCATTGAGTTAATTAATCTAAAATTTAATTTTTAGAATTGAGAGGTAGGGGTGGGGTGGAATAGGGTTTAGGAATGTAAAACTTATAATTCTAATTAATTTTTTTTAAATTGTCTTTTAAAATAAATATTTATAAAAATGTATCTTTAATGAAGATTAAAATGAAAAGTGATACTAATAATGTGGTAAACATGAAAATTCTTCAAACCAGATATAAGTCTTAATTATTTTGTTAAAAACAAAAGAAAGCCCTAATATTTTGCACATTAATATATACTATTTGAATCCCGGAGAGACCCGTTCAAAAGTATAAAACATCCTACCCACTCCCACCTCTAGATTACAAAATCTTTCATGTCTTTAGTCAAGTTATTCATATTTCTAAAGTACACCAAGCTTTGCTAGATTTAATTAAATTTAATAGTAATAACTTATACTAGAGAAACACCAAAGTCGCCGTGTGGAGCTTATAGTAAACTATAAAGAGTAACAAGAATCCTAATAGGTCTCGGTTGATACAACTATTTGAAAACTATGGTTAATTGGTCTTCTTGTTTCGATATAAATACAAAAAGTTAATTCACTGGAGAGTTAAAATGATATATGGTGTTGTAAAAACCCAAGCTTTTATAGTTTTCAATAAATATATGTATGTAATTTATCCTTAACTGAAGATGATAAAATTGAGTTAAAGTTATCACAGGACTTCTTTTTTTTTTTTGTAACATTGTGATAATTGTGATATCACAGCACTTCTAAAAAGTTAAATAATGTGGAGGCATATCAGCCTAATTGAATAACTTTTAATCTATGTAAAACATGTCATAATCAACTCCCCAGTATACCAACTTTATATCAACAGATAGTATACAATAGTTAGTAAAATTATTATTTTTATAAAATCAACCAGTATTCTCCTTTATATTGAATACTCTCACCTTAAAAGACAAAACACTTAGTTTCTCTATTTCTTCTACATCTTCCTTCTCACCAGTTTTCTGAAAGCAATCTTTGGCAATAATGGGTAATAAACGCATAGAAGCAATGATGACTCTGGTGGTGATTATGATGGTGTTCTCATGGAGGATTTGTGAAGCCGAGAGCTTAAGAAGAAGACACACATCATCATCATCAGGACCACAAAGATTTTTCAAGGTGAGAAGACCAAACCCACTTCATCATCATCATCATCATAACAACCATGGTTTCATTGATGATGATTATCCTCCAGAAAGTTTCTCAGGACTTTTACCCAAGACAATGCCAATTCCACCTTCTGCTCCTTCCAAGAAACACAATGTCTATGGTTTACAGAGTACTAATTTCCAACGATATCCATGACCTTCGACCACCAAGATACTTACACATACAAAAATTTATATAGCATAGAAATCTTTTTATGTCTATCTTCTTTCTCCTCCTTCGTGTTTTTTTTTTATTTCTTTTATTTTGCTTTTAAAGAAAGTTTATTCCATCGAGAATAAACAAAATAAGGTCGGGCTATTTTTGGAATGCACGCCTACTTATTTGAACCCTACTTGTATTATACTAGTTTTGAGAATTATGTAACCTATATGCAAACTCATGATTGAATCATTGTAATACATCATTGCAATGTACCTGCTTCGTTCTATCAAGCAATAAATTAACACCTATGTTCTACTTTATATTTATTATTTTAAAGTCGAACTATCTAATCCTTGATTAGCGGTATGGTTTATTTTACCTTTTTATTAATCACCAACAAACATGTATTTTAGAAAACGAAAGATGTCTAGTATTTGACAAAAAAAAAAGATTAAATATGTTATGATACTGTAGTTTTTATATAGATCTGGAAGAAATAAATATGTCATAATGGCCAACTACAATTTTTCTTC
The DNA here is from genome assembly GCA_905132765.1 of Moricandia arvensis. Classification (NCBI taxonomy): domain Eukaryota; kingdom Viridiplantae; phylum Streptophyta; class Magnoliopsida; order Brassicales; family Brassicaceae; genus Moricandia; species Moricandia arvensis. The sequence continues at coordinate 29,231 of CAJHQP010005591.1, read as the reverse complement.
GGCTTATGTACAGAAGTATTACATGGGACCTGCAGACACTAGTTTGTTTTTACCAATAAATGAAGTCACAAATGTAATGAAGAGAGTATAATTGAAGGAAGTAACCATAAATGATGATACGGTATATACGTTCGTCGCATATGCTAATGAAACTTATTGTTATAGTTGCTTATAGGTGACTGTACCATCACCATAAACCTTCGAGCTGACGTATGTTTGTTTTGTAGTTTTGATTTGATTATCCAACAAGGACTTTGAAACTTTGTAGTGCGACGAAGTAACACATTTATTAGCAACTACCAACTAACCAACCATAAGTCAAGCTGTGATCTTATTTTTAGTCAATCATTTGAGTTCGAGTTTGCTTACCAATGTAATATATATATATATATTGAGATTGCTATTGTTTGTGTCTAATTTTGCAAGTTAATAACGAGTTCCATTTGAAGAAATGGTGACATGACATGTAAATTCTTATAGAAAGATTAAATCTAACGAGCATGAAATTCTTAGTTATAATATTGTAAAGTTATAACTAAATTAGATTTTTGAATAAAAATGCGTTTAGATTGTTTCGGAAACACACAAGTCAAAGAAAAATAGTCCAAGGAAATCTGTAATATATATATGAGTAAAAATAAGGTCAAGAGTTGTTATGACAAGTTGAAATGGTCATCCATCAACATATTACTCAATCAGAGTTCATCAAATATATACACATATTAAATAAATATAAAGAATGATCAAAAACAATGTAAATATCTACTAAAATGGTGGAACAAAAAGAATACAAAGAATGAGAATGAAAAATGATGTAATGTCTAGGTAGCATTGAAAATTGATGGACATTAGTTGCTATGTTTGACTTATATCTTAGTAACCCTATAGAATTCGTATTAGTCGATGTAAAAAAAATACTTATATAAGTCACACAATTAGGTAAGCACGACAAATGGTTGTCATTAGTCTGTTAATCTTGACTGTTAATCACAAAAGTCAAGATTATCTCAGCATAAAAAAAAGTCAAAAGCAAGAAGACCTTTATAAGACTTCAAATACTTACTTTAAATGACTAATCATAATATAGTTTTGTTTTAGTTGCTAATGTGATCTGAGAACAGATGGTCTTTCTATATACCACATACATTAAACGACATGAAAAAAAAATGAAAAAAAAAAAGAGAGGTAAGTTGAACAATTAAAGAGTTTCCGGACAAAACTAGAGAAACTAAAACATACAAACATTTTAATGACTATTACAGAGGAACCTCTTCTTCATCTCTGTCTCTATCAGTTTGAGAAGCTGCTGGTTTCTCCGACACTCTCACATTATATTTCTCATACACTTTTTCCCTATTCTCCGACCACCATGTCTCAGCTTGATGTTCTCCGAATCTTCTTCGGCTGCAAAAATAAAAACAATACCTTCAGCATCATCACTCACACTTACTAGTAAAAACATGGAACGTGTAACTCAAGAAGAGTAGGAGCAAATATTAACCTGAACCGAACTCTTCTTAGATCTCTAGTTCCATCATGGAGAGCAACAAGGGTAATATACACACCAAGCTCATACTGTTCTATCCACTCTGCTTCTACCTGATCAGTATTGTTGTCAGCTCCTGTTTGGCTTGAACCATTGTGGAACTGGAAAGGCTCGTGTCTCTCACTGATTACTGACCCGCTGCTGCTAAGCCGTGGGTCTGAGGGATAAAAGTTGTTGTTGTTTCTATCACCGGCTCTAGGAGTGTGCTTTGGTGACTGAAGATTGGACCAAGATGCATTTGCAAAGGCGAAGTCAAAAGGAGCAGCAGAAGATATAGAAGAGGTCATGGACTCTGATCTTGAAGAATGGAAACCGTTTTCTTCCGGGAAGTGGAAACCGTTTTGGTCTAATCCGAGTTTGATGCTCTCACCAGGAGGCAACTTCTCAGCTACATCCTTGAGCTGCCAAAGATTAGCTTATTACACATCAAGCTTCAATGCAGTTCACAAGTATATATGTCAAAACAGACTGTACCTGTGCTATGAGTGACTTTATTGCTTCTTTTGCGGCTCTTGATTTGGCTGATTCCTCCTCTGCCAATGCTAAGGCTTCCTGAGTCTTCCTGACCGAGTTCTTGAGCTCTACTTCTTGGAGTTCACACTTTTGTGTCAAGCTGTCCACCTAGATCCAATGACAAAATCAATAAGAACATGGAACCAATGCAGAAGAAGAACCAAGCATGGGCCGTCCCTTTTCTCTGAGATGAAGATGCATACCTGTGTTCTTAACTTAATGATCTCCTGATTCAAGATCTCATTGGTTTTTCTCATGTTATCTGCTACACCGACCGGGAAATAGATACCAGAAGTTGAAGGCATAGGAGTGGCAGAGCGTGGAGGACTAGACCTCCTAGAGAAAGGTGACACCGACCGGGAGCTAATACCTGATGGAGCTGTAACTAGCTTTGGAGTAGACCTTCTCATGTCACCTATATTAGACTGCACTGCATCTTTCAGCTGCATCAAAGAAGGCAGCTGAGAGTTGCGACCAAAATTATCAGTTTTCTTTCCTTGTTTGGCAGCTTTGCTATCTAGTTGCTTGATCAAATCCATATTAGATGTACCAAACTTAGCTAATCTTATTTCAGATTTATCCACTCTGTCTTTGTTCTCCCCTGAAAGACGAGGCCCAACACTGTTCCTTCTATTTGTCTCGCTTATCTCAGACACTTTGCTAAGCTTTACATAACAAGAGTCGCAGACACGGTACAGTCTTCCTGCGCTTGGAGCCAATGCAGCTCTGAATGCTTTCTTGGAACTGCATGAATGGCAGTGCACAAGTCCACAGTTGTAGCAGTTATGCCGTTTCCGTGTAAAACCAAAAGCTAGTCTACAGGCTGAGCACTGAGACTGCTCCGCACCAGAGACCCATTTGTGCAGACATATAGCTGCAGTATAGTTTGATCCACAAGCAACGTACTTAACGTGTCTGTCTTTCAAAGCTTCCACAAGAGTTGGTACTTTTCGATCCTCTAGATCACCATGGCCTAGTCTCCCATTAGCTCCTTTACCCCATGTGTAAACTTCATTCCTCGATGTTAAGGCCGCCACGTGATATGCCCCGCAAGAGATCTCCTCGACGAACTCAATTGCGAGCTTGTCCTCAACCAAACACGGTAACTTCCCGTCTGTCTGTACATTCCCGAGCTGGCCATAGACTGTACTCCCCATGGTGAACACTTGTCCAGACGTTGTCAAACCCACTGTCAAACTATGTCCACATGCAATTTTGTGAAAGTTGTAATCAATCAACGCAGGGACACATGTCGGTTTAAGCCGAGGATCCTTGTCACCGTGTCCAAGACGGTTTTTGTCTCCATCACCCCATGTAAACAACTTTCCAGAAGACACAGAACTTGAGTTTGAGTGTGCGACAATGATCTCAACAACAGCAGCAGTATGCCAAACCCCGCATGAAACCGCGATGGTTCTCAGACCTGATAAAGATTCAACTTCTCTTGGATACTGAACTGTTTCCTTGTCACCATGCCCTAAGACACCAAACGTTCCATCTCCAAACGTAAAAAGCCTCCCATGTGATGTTATCAAAGCAGTATGCCAGGGTCCACAAGTTACAGAAGCCACATGGAGTCCTTCGAGAGGACCAGCGATTCTATTTGGTATCCAGTGACTTATATCAGAGCCATGCCCTAGAAGCCCAACATTATATGTACCATCACCCCATGTATAGAGCTCTCCGGCTAGAGTAACAGCACAAGTGTGGAACTCTCCACAAGCAACGAAGTCAACAGATGAAGTAGCTGTGAGAGATTCAACAAGACGGGGGTGAAACACATCCTTCCCAATACCATGACCTAGTCTTCCTCCAGATTCTTCACCCCAAGTGAAAACCTCACCTTGCCTTGTCACAAATGCAGCATGCCTGACACCACAGGCAATTTGATGAACATCCAAGACAATATTTGACTCTAATGGCTTAGGCACAAGGACATCCGTTCTCGTGGTTAGATAACTTGCGTTCTTATCAATCCCCACCTTGACGACATTGTCACATATAACCTCACCCCAAATGTATACGTCCCCTAGAGCATCAGACTCATCTGCTCCAGAACCGTGACTAGAACTACTTTGAGCACTAGAGACACTAACTCGGAAACCATCTGAACCAGATAACTTTGTTTGCATATTTTTGGTGTCAAATGCAACATGTGCTTTCTCTAAATCAGTTGAAGGAGCCTCAGGCTCAGAACGCTTCGGAGAAGTAATTGGATCGAAACTAAAGGGAGTCCCAGGAGAGCTGTGACCCTGTGAAGCACTCGCAGAACTGCTTCTTTGACTGCTCGATGTCACGTCTCTGCTGGCCTGGAATATATCATATCAACATGATCAACCAAAGGGTACAACATAGACACAAAGAGTGCTTGCTTGAATACTTACATCAACTGAAATGTTTCCGCCACTCCAGCCATCAATCTTTGAACGCCCGCCACCTGATATTAATGTCTTAAGGCCTCCAATCCAAACTTCAGCCTCGACCTTGTCCTTACAAATCTATTAAGAAGCAAACTGTTATGCCTGGATTTATTATCAAGCGTTGCTGAAGTAAAGATTCTCAAAATATCAGTTTCCATAATGACTAACCAAGTCAAGAGACTTCTTTTTTCCGTTGTATAACAGAGAGAAGGATAAGTAATCTTTCTCCGGGCGTAGATAACGCTGGAAAACAGCCTATTGCAAAAGATTTTATGGTCTATTAGATATGCTTGAAAGGCAAGAGGAATCTTTTTCATATAAAGACTGTAAAGAAATGAAGAATATCTTACAGTTCTTTGCCCAGGTACAATTTTAGATACAGAAGCTAACTTAAGTCGCTTTTCACCACTACTTGATATCCAGATCAAAGATTTTTCATCCTGCACAACCAACACAAGCGAGAATAGTTTTCTCAGATGAAAAACGATAGCACAAAGATGAGTAGTTGAGGAGAAAGGTACTCACACTAGACAGTCTGAAAGGATAAAACTTGGGCTTTCCTTTGCGACCATATTTCAAAAGTTGAGTGCCCTTCTTCAATGTATTCAATGCCTGCAAAATGAAACAGCGTAAGGACACAAGTAACATCGTTTGCAACAGTTATAGCATCACCAAGTAATCAGTTTCAATGGTCATTGTACATGGAAAATCCAAAAAAAAAAAAAAAACAGTTTCATGTATATTCTGTGTTTAAAAAGGCGAGCGCCTTTTGCGCCAAGGCGCAAGGCGCACTAAGGCTCAGACCCAAACGCTTTGGTCCTCTAAGGCGAAGGCTATGTCTTAGAGGCGCTCGCCTTGGTGCGCCTTTGGCCATAGTCTAAAGCGCCTTGGCAATACAAAGGCGCGCCTTATAGATTCTTTACAAAAATATTTTTTGATTGGAAATTTCATGGTCATTGAACACAAACTCGTGACTGTAAAACAGTCTCAGAGGATTCCAAGTAGGTCGAGTCTTGTCAATGAGGCTTTAGGTGTCATGGATTTGTTGTTTTTGCTATTGAATCTTGAAAGATTAAACCTAGATACAATTTATAAGTTCTTCCTGAGAAAACGTTTGATCCACAAGGCGAGCGCCTTAGTGTGCCTTGGCGCAAGGCGAAAGGCTCTAACCTTGTCGCCATGAAGCGCCATGCGCTTTTTAAAACACAGTGTATATTCATTCACCTATAGCTTACATTGTCAAGGTCCTGCTTGTTTTCGATAAGCCTAAATGTTCACTAGAAAAGCAGATTCAATACACAAGTTATCTAAAGGAAAAGACACAGATAAACCACCAAACTGAACTGAGAACTCGGAATTTAAAGAACCGAGTAACAGAGAGACAATTGCTAGAACTATTACAATTTGAACAAACAAACACCCAAAGTTTTCAACTTTGAGCTTCAATTGCTAAAACTTTAGACAAGACTAGAGCTTTTCTACTGCATAGAACACAAAGTCTTCCCAAACTAAACAAATCAAAGTCATAGTGAAGACAAGAGAGAAAGAGACAAACTTGTTCAACGTTGTGGTCAGCATTACTGTAGGTCCCAAGATCTGCCATTCCATGTGAAACAATCACCAGAACGCCACGACCCTCTCCGATCCTCACCGTTCATCATCTATTAACAAAACCCCCGGAGGTCCTAGCCGCCGTGGAAACCATCAAAGAACCAGCCCGTGAAACCAGTTGCAAAAGTAAACGTAAAGCTTAAAACTTTCAAGATGGGCACTGCTTAATTCACTTCCCAGATCTAACGAGACTTCTCCTAGATTGGTAAAGACTCGAACTTTAACCTACAGAGTCTTCGGAATTTGGCAAGTGCTGCTTTGTTAAGCTTGTGAAAAGCAATCACCTTTTCTGGTGAAACAGAGGACGACCTAGCCGGAGATGATAGTGGCGGTAAGAGAGAGAGAAACCCGGCGGAGAAAAACGACGGAAAAGCAGAAGGGAAGGAGGAGGAAAACAGGGAAGTCAGAGACAGCGATGACAAAGGAAGAGAGAAGTAAAATACATTTTTAATAAATAAAGGAAACTGTTTCTTTCTTGGAATATTAAATACTTTATTCTCTTTTCTTTTGTTTTTGGTATAAAACCTCTTTGTTGCACAAACAAAAATGTATAAAACCTTGTTTAAACTATTTATACTCCTATTAAAAATATATATATATATAGAGGAGGAATCCCTATGACTAATGAAAAACAAAAAGAGGCGTTCCCAATGCCATTAGTATTTGTACATTCGAGTAAATCAAATTATAATCTTATCTTATAAAAGCATGTTTGATTACATTTATCAACAAGATTTCTTCTATTTTTTGTGGGATTGGGAATGGGGTACACTGTATTGGTATCAATTTTGAGCTCAGGAGACAATCCACAAGGTCAACTAAACCGATTCTCTACTCTAATCCGTGTTGAGTTTATAAATGAAAACACTTTTGATTATCTATCTGTAGCATTTGTTTATTAGAAATTTTGTTTGTATAAAATGCGAATCACATATTGACTTTCTTGGTTTTAGTCTTTTAGTAATATATATCTTCATTTTCTAGTTATTTTCTCCTTCTTTAATCAATTTAATACTCCCTCCGTTCCCGAAAGTAAGATTTTGTGGGAGTTTTTTTTTGTTCCACAAAATAAGATTTTCTAGAATTTTAAGGTACTTTTATTAATTAGTGTTAATGAATTGTATACTTTCAAGAAACATTAATTAAAAATACTTAAATTGTTTAAATCTTATTGGTCAATAGTTATTGGAAACTGCATAATAGAAATAAATAATATAGTTAATCATAAACATTAATTATGTTCTTAATAAACGTGTAAATTCTAGAAAATCCTACTTTCAGGAACGGAGGGAGTAAGTGTTTATACTTTATTTGTGTAATAATCATTCAGAATTCACGAACAAAGTAACCTATAAACGAATGCGAATGTGGTTTGTTTGATAGCAATGCATAATTACATAGGATCTAGCTCATCTAGACTTTGTAAAAGAAAATCGAAACCTTGGAACTGTATGATGCCCAAGGATCAAGACACAAAGTTGTATTTCAATTTCCAATACAAAGTTTATACTTCTTCCATTTCAATTTAATTGTTGTTGTAAAGTAAATTTTTCCCTATTCTAAAATAGATAATGTTTTAGAAAAAATTTAATATTTCAAAATAGATAATATTTTGATATTTTGTATTAATTTTAATTTTATTGAAAATTGTGTGACCAATAATATTTTATATTTATTTTTAAAAATTAATTAGATTTATTTTGATATATATATATTTCTTAATGTTACTTTTTGAGAATGGTGTATACTTTAATTCTTGTGCATACACCAAAACATAAAGTATTTTGAAACAGAAATAATATCATTTTATGATTCTAATGCAAAATTTACTAATCTTGTATACTTTTCTATTTTTATTGGTTAAAATGTGATTAGATTTATAAGTGGTAATGTGTATAAACCTAAAACAACAAATAAAATGAAAGGAATAGAGTATTGCATAATGCGCAAAAATATATCTTATGTATGTGGAAATCTAAATGCATGTCACTTAGACTATAAAATACTACAACATTTGAATATTAAATGGAAACTTTAATGTCTTAGCAAAAAATGCATGTCATTTAGACTTATAAAAAATACAACATTTGAATATTATTTATGTTATATACTTATATAGATACAAGTAAGCTCAAAGATCAACATCAGAATACCTATCTTAGGTTAGAAAAAAAATTGCGTATGTTGAAAGTGACATTATATACTTGTGTAATATGTCTTCTCCAATCTTTGTTACTCGAACAATGACATACATTAGCATTTTTCAAAAGTAAATCAATGACATGCATTATATAAGACGAAGAATACTTTGGTTCATATAACATTTTGAAGTTTACTGAAACGTAAAATCCAATAAATTTTTATTGTAAGAGTAGTATATATTAATGATATTTATATTATAAGGTTTATGGTAGAATTTTATGGACACTATAGAATGTGCTTGGATATACATATACTTGTTAGAGTAAATCTTTACTCTAATTTTAATTACTCTGAATTCAACTTTTTCTTGCCAACCAGGTGAAATAAAGTTTTCAGCCTATTTACTCTAAAAATGGAAGAAAACTAATAATAAAGTTTTCATCAGTTCAAACAAGTGAAAAAAAATACTCTAATTTTCTTTAATTTATTTACCTCTTTGTTTCTCACCAATTTACTCGATGATAGATAAGTAGATTGTATGATTGGAGTTTAGAGAGATAAAAATAAAAATGATTAAAAAAGGTTGAGAAGAAAATAAAGTTATGGTGAACAAAAAGAAAAGCTCCAAGGAAACATGGATAGCTCTACTTACTTTGTTGGTTGTTGTCGTGCAATGGGCCCTCCTCTCTTCGCCTATGATATCTCCACATTTCCTACTTTATAGTCTTACACTTGTAACATGACACCTTTGTTTTTATACACTTGTAATACTTATATTTGATAATATTTGTTTTCATTTTGTCGTTTATACATAACTATTTATTTTGTTGCTCATAGTATATGACAAGAGGATACAATAAAAATTGCATGTTTTCAGCATGCCTGGCTTCGGGGATGGATGAGTTTGGTTTGACTAGAATATCAGTATTAAGCTTAGTTGGTTAGCGATATTACATGACAGCGTCCAATCCATGATTCACTTTATGTTACACACATTCACTCATCATATAAGAGCACCCGCAAGGCAAGGTCCTTAGAGGGAGTCCTTAAGAAAAAAAAAATTAAATAATTAGTGGACCCCATGAATAGTTAAGAATTCGATCCTTAAAACTCCTCAATAAAGATCGATCCTTAGGGAATCTTTACACTGTTCGCGGGTCCCCGCGACACGTGGCGGCCTGCGATTAGTTAAATTTTTTCTTTTTTTTTAATAATCTAAAAATGAGAAAAAAAACAATAAAAAAATGAATAGTTAAGGATACCATTGCGGATGCTCTAACACATTGAAATCAAACCTTACTGAAATCAAAATCGTATGGGCCCACAAAAATCAGACATTGGTAAATGGGCCGAGTGACCAATATTTATTGGCCCGACAAGCTGGGGCGGAAGAGAGATCATATGTTGTTGGTACGGATCGGGTCCAGAAAACCGGACCGGGTCGTCGAGATTCGGATCTTAAAACTCCGGTGAAACCAGACTGTTCGAGCTAAGGTTCTGGTATGTGTTTCAAACCAGACAGAACCGAAGCTGTTGCATTGATATCAGTGTTTTTTTTTTGTTTCTTATTAATCGCCTTCGTGTAGCTTCGTGAGTTCCTGTTTCTATCGACTTCCATGGCGGAAGGTTACCGGAACCACCACCAGCAACATCCTCCAGGTGGTCCACCAAAACGTATCCATTCCGGTTATGGTTATACTTATGGTAAGCTCATTTCTCTTACTCTCGCTCGCTTCTCTCTCTAGATAGCTAGAAAATCACAATACGTAGGAGACAAGAAACACATGTGAATAGTTAGGCTCGTAGTAGTTTACTTAGAAGTAGATTAGGCTTGTCTATAATCATTATCTTATAGACGCAAATTTTCTTTTTTGTCTACTTCCTCTTTTTCAATTTCATAAACATTTGAAAAAAGAGTGAACTCACTATGTGTTATAACTTATAACGGATGCCACAAGATAATGTGGAGAATAGATGAATAAACATGAGGGTAAGTAAATAACACCGAGATTTAATGTGTCACCAAATTGGTTACTTCGACAGGCAAGAGAGATGTTCATTACTGGAGGCGATTTCAAAGTACAATTAGTATTACAAGAATACAAAATATATAGAAGAGTATCTCGCATCTTAAAACCCTAGTGCTGATGGATTCACGGGTTTAGGCTCTTACCAAGTCAGACTAGATTTAAGACCTATCAACATTGTGTTTTATCGGTGCTTCAGAAGTGAGCCTGATTCCAAGTTCTTACGGCTCCGGGGCAACGAGGAAGGAGGTGAATACTGGTGGACATAACATTACATCAACCAAATGGTAATTTATTGTCTCAGCGTCTGCTAGTTTTAGCGAGAAGAGATCCTCGTTTAACTAAAATCTTAATGAAACCAAACATTGCATCTGTATCGTAGAAGCAACATAAGTCAAGAGGAACAAACATAGTGGAGAGTGTAGAATCTGAGGTTGGAATACAACTTAATTTCATTAATTTTCAACCTGCTTGATTACAGTTATTAGAGTGAATTATCCATCCTCTTTGATTGAAAAAATACGTTACAATGTAAAATAAACAAAACATTTTTTCAACTAAGATAACAGTGGATTTGAGACTGAGTTTGAATGCGTCAAAGTAAAACTTAAAAGACTATATTTATACACACATATATATATTAAAAAAGCTTACTTTTATGATATATTTTATGTGAAAAGGATTTTCTATGGCTAATAATTTCAATAAAACAATATTTGCTATGCTTTCTCCCTAAGTGTTAATTGTTTTACTTTTCTTTTTCAATTCATATGTTTGACTTGTATTCCTCACCATTATATTAAGACGTGTTTGGGGGTGCTGTAGTCGGTGACGACTCGTGATAGTTGAGATAAGTTTTCGTGGATTATTTATTTCAATCATTTTGTGGTTCCAATTATGTAATGTTATCTTATTACATTCCTTGTCTGAATGTGTAATCTTTCTGTATCAAACAAGGAGACGTGACTGCTTTCGGAGTTATGTTTTGATCATAACTCTATGTATGATTCAATGTATTCAGAATCATTCCTTTCTGTTAGTAAATCATGTTTAGCCAAAACAAATAAGATTGTGAAATCTAATTTATAGTATATGAAACTAAAGTTTAATGTTTATAAATATTTCTATTAAAAAGTCAACTTCCAATATGCATATTTAAATTCTAGTAGTAACTCTAGTGATGGATGAATATTGTTTTCAACGTGTTACAAAAAAATAAGAATATTGTTTTCATCGTTTTCATAAAATGCATGTGGTTAAAATATAGCACAAGATAAATGGAAAAATCCTTGATATACAAACATGATTACTCCTGAAAAATTCTGTTTAAAGTTATTTCCCGCAGCTCTATCATAATATTAATCCATCACTCAACTTTTCATTTGACATGCCACACATCACCTATAATAGCTGTATTTCTTTTACTAAACCTTACGTGTGCAGTAACGTATGATTAGTTAATAGCAAATCTGCATCATTAACCACGTTCCTTCAGTTTCAAGCTAATGATATCATCATCAGATGCATATAATACAGTACAGTATATGATTGGTGTTAGAGTTGACTAACAAGGAACTTCAGTTTCAATGGAGAACACATTGCTTATCAAAGAGATATGGTCGGGAACACCATTTACTTCACTGATTTTTTCAATCGACACAGAAAATTCATAGATTCTTTTACTCCCTCCAGAGATAAAGTACACACGAGTACAATCTTCTTGATCAATCACACGTCAGAAACCAGAGCAAAACTGGATGGCTTGAAGCTTAAGGCAACTTAACGTTATTCAAGACCAACGAATGAACATGATGATGGTCTCACAAATCAGTTGTACTGTATGCTCAAAGACCATTTGAAAGAAAGAGATAACTCGTATAAGCAGAGTCTTTAAATTCAAGAACAACAAAAGCACATTTATCTATGTTCAAAGACTATTTGGTAAATTATAATGGAAGCTAAGTTGTTAGATGCATTTATTTATGTTGCATAAACGCTTATATTGTTTAAAGGATTTAGTGGAATGCCTTGTGTTGATTCGGGAGATTGATTGTTTATAGTGTTTGCTTGAATGATATGATTGTATTGTATGAGATAGGTTGTTATAAGAATTAAATGAATATGATAATAGATTAATGAACTGAAATGGATAGATGAATATTAAGTTTGTGTGTATTAAATGCAAGTTGAATTGTGGGTGCACCAAGAATGGGTGGCGCCTAAATGAATGTGTTAAGTGATAAAAATGAGAACTGAATAAGATTATTGTGTGACATCGAGAATGGGTGACGCCTAGAAAGAAAAAGTGATGAAAAGGTGGTGCGGTGTAAGATCCCGCCATCCCGAGTCTTGGCAGGAAGTGGCTATAAGTATCGCTGGGTGGACAGAGCCGGAGAATTAGAGTCAACAGCCCACAAGCGGGTAGGAGCCGCCAGATCATAGCTCTGATTTGGGCGCCAATGCAGAATGTCGCGATGTAGGTGGGACTTCTATGTGTGTGCGCTAAGTCCTAGGGATCTAGGTTGTTTGGTGTCAATTATATGTGTGGTATTGACTGAGTTCATTACATTGCTTGATGGTTATATAATCGTTGATTGATCGATTGATATATTGGTTGATTGTCAGTGAATAGTTACTTCTCTCGTCCTGCATTGAGCAGCATAGAGGTTATGCGGAGTGTCTAAAACCAATTCATTGAATAATCTATTTATCTATGTTCATCCTTTCCATTCCCTTATGTGCATTATTATAAGTAGAAGTAGTGGATATAGTTGAACTGGTGCTTTCAGAAAAAAAAAGGAAAATATGTTTGGTCGTGTAGACAAGTGTCCTTAACTCCGCGCTCTCGGAAATCCTCGGGTTGTGTTGTTAGGGAAGGCAGGTGTTACATATTGGTTCTAAAAGAAACTACACTTAAACCAGAATTAAGACAAACCTAAATCTTTCTCAATATGATCGACGCATAGGTGATGATTTTGTTCGATCATCTATAGACCGAACATAATGGTTCGTGACATATGCATATGATATGTCCCCATGATAAACCTTACGTGTGCAGTAACGTATGATTAGTTAATAGCAAATCTGCATCATTAACCACGTCCCTTCAGTTTCAAGCTTAATGATATCATCATCAGATGCATATATACAGTATATGATTGGTATTAGAGTTGACTAACAAGGAAGTTCAGTTTCAATGGAGAAAACATTGCTTAGTGACATTCAAATAGGGTAAAATTCACAAGATTCTTTTACTCCCTCCAAAGCTAAAGTACATGAAAAAAGACCTTCTTAATCAATCACATTTAAGAAACCAGAGCAAAACTAAGATAGCTTGAAGTTTAAGGCAACTTAACGTTCAATTCAAGACCAACGAATGAACATGATGATGTATTGCATACTCAGACCAATTTGAAAGAGAGATAACTCTTATAACCAAAGTCTTTAAATTCAAGAACAACATAAAGGACCATGACAAGACATAAAACACCTTAAGAACACCAACAATAACACAAAAGCACAAACAACCAATTCATTGCATCAATGTAAGCTTAGCTTCGAACACAAACCCACGACACAACCCATCTCCATAACCAGAAACACCATCAACCCATCTCCACCCATCCCAACAATCCCACATTGCAAGCTTCCCCATCCTCTTAGCAGAGAAGTAAACCCTATCACCACCTCCAAAAACCTTAAACTTACTCGATTCTTGAAACCCTCTGTACATCTCAAGCGGCATCCTCCCAGCTTCCTCCCACTCCAAGCTCTCCAAACAAAGCCTAAGTATCAGAATCGTCGAACACGCCGGGTTCAATGAGAACGTCGACTTCAACCCACCAATCATCAGCAGCTTAGACTCGCCTTCCCCTCGCAGCAAACGAGGTCGTTTTATGATATCAAAGATATCTCCCCACTCATGCTTCTCCAAGCAAGTCCAGTTCGTGTGAGTAACCGTGAGGCTTGTAAGCTTACAAGAGAAGAGCTTCCACTGGCTTCTCCATGGTGATCCGACGTCGCATAAGGCGAACACAGAGGTCGACATTAACACAGGGCTTCTTGGTTTAGACGGTAAGTTCGATGAGAATTTGAGCCACTGGTTAGCTACCACCGATCCTGGACATATCAAGTGAACCATTTACTCTATCTCCATCAAAATTTCAAGAATTAATATAAATACAAAAGTTATTAGTTTTTTTCAGCGTTCTAAAAATCAGGCAGCCTAGGCCTCGCCTAGTCAGTGGTATGAACAAAACGATTTTTTCAAACCAATTTTTAAAAATTTAGTCTAGGCGTTTAAAAAGCGCCCGCCCACCTAAACAATAATACTCTACAAAATGCTTAATCACCGCCAAACGATTTTTAGAATATTGGTTCCTAGTGTTCTAAAATCCAGTCTTAACTAAGGCAAAACCCTAAACTCTAAACCGTAATAAATTTTAAAGAACACTGGCCTAGCCACAATATAAACAGACCACTAAATCCTCTATAAAGCTCTTAATTATCGCCTAACGATTTCTTGAAACAACGAGCTTTAACCACAGTACCTGAGTAATACAGAGCAGCTAGCTCGGTGAGGACCATGACTCTGTTAACTGAATCAACAAGAACAGTGCCGTGCCTTGACCAAGCCGAGCCTAGCTGAGGCAACACCTTGAACTGCCGAGTCAAAGGATTACAAGCCACGAGTGACTTACTCGAGTCAACCGAGTTAACCGAGTCACCCCACAGATAGATCAATCCGTTCGAGGAAGCTACAGGCTGCGGCGATCGGAAAGGGAGGAAGTCTAGATTAAATCTGAGCCACTGATTCTCCTCCGGATCGTACACGTTGATGTAAGGATGGGGATTCGCCACGTGGCGGTGTCTGTGGTGGTGCGGAGGACGGAGAGCGAGGAGGTTGAGAGGAGGGCGCGTGGAGATGATCTCGGTGAAGGATTGAGAGGTCAAGAGGTGGTTGAAGAACTTGCAAACGGATCTGCAGATGATGATTTGACGGAGAGGGAGAGAGGAGAAGATCTGGTGGAGTGAGTCCGGTGGGAGACGGTTGATTGGTGAGGACTCCATGGTTGTATCCTCCGCCGTTCGTTTGCGGCGGCGGCGTATGGAATCGTGAAAGGCTTTTATAAGGGTAGAATGGTAATTATTGGGGGAGTTGTGTTCTCTGCGTTGTCATTGGTTGTGATGTTCGGTATCGCGGAGTGGGAGAGGTGTGAAGCAAAGAGGATGACTTTTTTTTATAGTTTCGGTTTTGTCCCTGTCTTAATGGGCTGACTCAGCTACTTGGGGACATCACCCAATCTCCTCCTCAATCAATCTCCTATACCCACTAAAATCATCTATACCCATAACTCTTTAATGAATTGTGGAAAGACTAAACTGACCCTTGGTTTGGGGGAATGGGTTAATGAAAATCGAAAATTGTAAAATCGAGATTTGTGATCTTTGGTTTGGGAAGTTTGGTTAATGGTTTTATTAAAAAAACATTAATTACAATCCCAATCCCCAATCACAATCCCAAACTTCCTCCCGCAGCTCCCTCCCCCCATCCGGGCTCCCGCTCCCCCATCCGGCTCTGTCGCTGCAGCTTCTCTCCTCCTCCTCCATTTTCAAAGTGTTTCCGGAGGTCTAGCATTCCATCGGTGCAAATAGAGTTGGGTATTGCAGGTAAACTCAGGTCCCCCAACTTTTCTTGAGGAATGCATGTATTTGGAATCGAGCTAGGAGCAATGCACAACGGCATTGTTTAGTTGATGGGTCAATTAGTATAGCGATTTGGTATAAAATGCATTAATGTGGTTGAATTAAACGTTGATAGATGCGATTCGAAACCTAGTGGTTTGGATTATTGTTGGAAAACTTGGAAAAGTGGAATAACTAGGAAAACTCGAACAACTGGTATAACTTTGTTGATCTTGTGCGATATTTTTGACAGGATACAATGACCAATAACGTATTCGTACATTTTACATATGAAGACTGCATGTATGGTATATCTGTGAAGGCATCAGTGGAGGATGTGACGTTGTCAATGTTACAAGAAAAGATGTATAAGAAGCTTGGGTTAGATGAACGAAAGGAAAAACTGAAATTGAGCTACATTCCGATGGTGATACGTTGCAAGAAAGCTGTAACTATTGCTGATGATGACGATCTTTATGTTTACCTCAGATGTGTCGATAAAGAGAACCAAAGATGTCTTTTGGTTGTGGAGAGTAGTGAAAGGTCGGGATCGAGACCACAAGATAAACTTTCGATAGCGGGTAAAAGTTCTGTTGGTATGAACTACAACGATTTGCAGCTATTGGAACATGAAGTTGGACCTAATGCCATTACATTGTACGTTGGTGAGAACCAGGGGAATAACGAGGTGAGTGCTATAGAGACTGGTACTGGTATGGAGACTGATACGGCTGCGGAGACTGATACGGGTATGGAGAATGATACGGTTGCGGAGACTGATACAAGTATGGAGAATGATACGGCTGCGGAGACTGATACATGTATGGAGAAAGATACGGCTGCGGAGACTGATACTGGTATGGAGAATGATACGGCTGCGGAGACTGATACTGGTATGGAGAATGATACGGCTGCGGAGACTGATACGGCTGCGGAGACTGATACGGCTGCGGAGAATGAAACGGTTGCGGAGACTGATACCGTACATCCAACCGCCGATAAGTATGTTGAAGAGCCACCTGCAATAGTACGGAGTAGTTGTATAGAGGAATGGGGCGATGGTTTGAGTCTCAATAAACATGACGAATTTCCAAGTAAGAAGGCAATTCAAGAGATGGTGGATAGAGCTGCATATCGTGAATGTTATCGTTATGTCACTAAAAAGTCTGATCGAAATCGATTGGTGATAACATGTTCGCAAGCTGACTGCAAATGGGTAATACGAGCTTCAAGGATTGCTGGGACAGAAATTTTTTCAATAAAAAGCTACACGAAGATGCATACATGCTCGCGGACACAACAAAGTGACAGCAACGACAAGAGAAGAGCGTCAGCAGAAGTAGTGGCAAGGTTTCTGAATGAGGAATTCCTAGGAGATGTGCAAACTCCAACTCCAAAAGATATTAAGACTCTGGTTAAGTCCAAATTTGGTGTCATGATATCCTACTCCACAGCATTGCGTGGAAAGAATTTGGCTTCTTGTGATACACGTGGTAGTCCGGAAGATAGCTACAGGATGATGTATAGCTATTTGTACATGTTAGAGCAAATGAACACGGGAACAAAAACTAGTGTGAAATTGGATGACTCAGGTAAATTCAAGTACCTCTTCATAGCGTTGGGAGCTTGCATTGAAGGATTTGCAGTTATGAGAAAAGTGATTGTTGTCGATGCAACATGGCTGAAGAACGGATATGGGGGTGTTCTAATTTTTGCCAAAGCTCAAGATCCTAACCGTCATTGCTATCCACTTGCGTTTGCTGTACTTGATGGAGAGAATCATGCTAGTTGGACCTGGTTTTTTGAGATGCTTAGAAGCGTTATACCAGACTCTTCTGAACTGGTTTTCATGTGTGATAGAAATCCAAGTCTGATATTTGCAATAGCAAACGTGTACCCTCAGGCTCACCATGGTCATTGTTTATGGCATTTGAAGGAAAATGTTAAAGGGCATGCTTCTAACGTCAACAAAGATGTAGTCGGGCATAGATTCATGGAGTTGGGAAAGATGTACACAATGGCTGATTTCAATGCTGCTTACGAAAGATTTAAGCTAAGGTTCCCTTCAGCTTACACATATGTGGAGGAGAAAACTGAAAAAGACAAATGGGCAAGGGTTTTTTTCCCACGTGACAGGTACAACTTGGACACAAGCAACAGCGTGGAATCAATGAACAAAGTGTTTAGAGAGGCAAGGAGGTGGGCCTTGATACCAATGCTGGATTGTATCATTAGGACATTCTCTGATTGGTTTAATCAACGTCGGAAGGATGCTGGTTCACAATCATTGGGTACCATGCTAGTGCCTCTGGTTGAGAACTACTTGCATGATCTATGGGTTCTTGCGCGAACGCTACCTGTGCGGGAGCTTAATAGTTATGAGCTAGAGTACGAGGTCAAAGATAGTAATGGGAAGATGTTTTTGACGAACTTGATTGCCAAAACTTGTACTTGCATGGTGTGGGATTATGAAAAGATTCCTTGTCTGCACGGACTGGCTGCTTATATCTATTACACTAATGAGGTGGATAATGGGGGTGGTAGGAGCCGTGATATCCACATAGTATATCATGAGTTGTGCTCAAAATACTATTGGACGGAATTGTGGGCATTGGCGTATTGCAGGACAATTTATGCTGTGCCAGACATGTCTGTATGGGAAGTCCCGGATCACATCAGGGAGCTGAAGATCATACCTCCGGATCCTATCAAGCGGAAGGGAAGGAAAAGAGTTAATAGACTTCCATCTGGTGGAGAACGCCGTAGGAGGACACAGAACAAAAAGCGGCCTAGGCAAAATTTTGGTTTCAATTGGCTGTTATTTGGAAATGGTTCAAGCCCTTCAGAGCAGAACACGGCCTAACCACAACTTGTTACTCTGTGTAATTTGTATTTTTTTCAGAAAACTCTGGAAAACTATTTTATCTTCTTTGTAAAACTGCATTGTGTTTCGAGTGTGACATTATTATTATGTAGATGCAAACTTGATTCGTTATGACATTTACTATTATGATTACTCTAGTCTGGCTAATAATTCAATTTAACATATTTTTTTCAAAACTTTCTCAAAAATTATAAAAATTATAAAGACTATCTCCATAATAAGCCTTATAGTTTCACTCACACTTTGTAAATGAAGAACATGTCACAAAAGAGATTATCAGGTAATGTTTGTTTCCCAAATATTTGTGCAGTGAACAAGATAAATATCATGTTCAAGTACTAAAATCGAAAGTAAAACAAGAAAACCAAACTGAAAGCACTGGTAACACTGAATAAATTATAAACCATAGAAAGTACAACTATGAGCAAATCTCGTAAAACTAGTATCTTATGTAAAAGAAAGAACAAATTTCGGGGAGGGAAATGAAATGAGTTACATTGGCGCCAAAACATATGAGCGAAAATAATTATTTGGATTATTTTAACTATTTCATTATTTTTCTCTATTTTCTTCCATTTCCCCTTCACGTCCCATCTCTCTCTCTCTCCACTTCATTCCTCTCTCTCGATCTCTTTCGGTTTCTCCCATTTCTCTCTGACAGTAAGAACTGAAGCATGACACATCCCGACGAAGAGTACAGTCACATGAAGGCCTTGAAGAGACACAACGACATGCTTGGTTTCGTGGCTGATGCGGAGTACGGCGTCCCGACCAAGTGCCCGTGTGGTGGAGGTATCATTCTCGAGGTATCTCCGTGTAACAAGTTTCCCAATGATTTTGATACGCAACCTGGAAGGAGGTACTTCACCTGCAAAAACTTTGAGGTAAAACTTGGAAAACTAGGAAAACTAAGAAAACTAGTAAAACTGGAAAACTAGTAAAACTGGAAAACTAGTAAAACTGGAAAACTTGTATAACTTGTGATAAAACTTGTGCAGAATAATGGTCTCCACTTTCGTACGCCGTGGGTGTTCGCGATTCAGGACGAGGTTACGAAGTTAGTACACCGTGTCGAAGAGATGGCTGAGGAGATTGATCGCCTCAAGGCTCAGCTTTACCAACTCCACCGTCCATGATCCCATCTTGTTGCTCTAAGTTGTTGTTGTTCTAAGTTGTTGTTGTTGTTGTTCTATGTCGTATGATGGTACTTTGATCCATGTTGCTACTTTCCTTCTCTATGTGTGTATCTTATGACTTAAACTATCTATCTAATGTTTATGTGTTTTGTGGTTTACTTCTCTATGCCTGTGTCTTGTGACATTATACGAAAATGATTAACTAAAAGTTTGCAACATCAAACCAAAATAACAAGTTCAAAGTACCATCAAATAAAAATAACAAGTTCAAAGTACCAAAAGCAAACATATAAAAGACGCACAAAATAAGTTCAAAGCACAAGACATTGTGCTCTTAAGATCAAGTCACAACCAACATAGACGCGTCCCCAACTAGAACACATGATCTTCCTAGTTCACCCGGGAGGAAGAAGCAATGTCACCTGCAGATTTAAGACACTCCTTACTTGGAGCACAGACACACATCAATGGCCAAGTGTTCCCATCTCCAACCACATTGAAGACAAAGCTGTCTCCAATGTGGCATTTGTTTTCAGCACAGAACTTTCTCCACTCTTTGATGTAGTAGAAGCCGCCTGATTCGTTAAATCGCATTGACACATTCCAAGCCTTTCCCTCTATGTTCACTAGTTTCGCCTTCTTGCATTCTTTGTTCAGAGCATTACAACCAGTAGCCCCCACAGGGAGATCCTGCAACAAAAGAACATAAACATATGTGTCAGAACATAAAGAACATAAAGATGTGTAAGTACACAAAAGAACACTCGTTTCACTCACAAGTTTGTCTTCACGGACATTAGAATCTGTGACCTCAGCCTTAAAACAGTAGTCCCACGAGTAAGAAAACCTTGTCCCTGTTCCTGCTGAAACACAAGAAACAAACAACAACTTCAAAACACCTCATAAGTAACCTATGCTAGTACGGTGACTTTGAATCACACTTACTATTGTTCTGGTGGTCATGGACTTCTTCCATTGAGTTGGGATATGTGTACTGGATGTCACAGAAGCTCGGACCAAAGGGAGTGACGTGAAAGACCATGGAACCTTTGAGTTTGAAGATGACAATGTCTCCTATTCGAAGGTCATGTGCCTCAGTGAACTCCTTCCAACCTCGGGTGAGTCGCCTCTCTTCTTGTATCACTTGCCATGTTTGATCCGTAGCGTCGGATGTTAGTGTCCATGTGTTCCCATTCGTCTTCCCTTGGATGTGCTTGGAGAAAAATACAATGGGTATTGTCTGCAATCAAGATTTGAGGTAAGTTACACAAACAAGGAAGAAATCAAGTTCTTGCAATCAAGAAAAGGCAATAGAGAAAGTGTGTTTACCAAGTAAGTCTGGAATCCAGGAAACAAAGGTTGGAAGAAATGAGGTTCTTGCGGTTGCACCATCTGCAAAAAAGAAACAAAAATTAGACAAATCAACTAAGTTAGACAAATCACGGACCAAATCAAGAAACAAAAGCTAGACAAAATTAGACGCATGTCAAGGAACTTGCTAAAGTCACAGACCAAATCTATATCATTTTCAGTTTTATTTGACCATTTGCTATAACCGAAAACTAGCAAATGAACTCAATCAAGCATCATGAACTCCATCGACTGAGCTAGCATAAAATTCTCAGTCAAGCATCATGCACTCTAGTTAAACCCTATTCAAGTTCCACACTTATTACCTCTTCTCCTTGCCCGAGAACCCCTTCACCATCACCATCAACATTTCCTGATTCCGCTTCCAATGGGGGTTCCTTCTCTCCTTCTTCTTGATTTTCATTTTCGTTTTGACCTCTGTTCTCTTCGGGAGTCTCGTTCTCTTCTTCTCCGGTGTCTTCCTCCTCTTGTATTTTTTCTTCATCTTTGTTCTCTACTTCTTCATCGCTATTTCCTTCTTCCTGTTCATCTTTGTCTCCATTTTCTTCTTGAGATTCATCGCTATTTCCTTCTTTCTCTTCATCTTCGTCTCCATTTTCTTCTTCCCTTTCTTTCTCTTTCTCCCGATCTTCTACATCCTTAGCCGGTTCTTCTACTTCATTCTCCTCCGCAACTCCCACGGTTCCAACAAAATCAATCGTCGGTGATTCCTCATCCGTCGTTTTTCTCTTCTTCGAGTTCTTCTTGGAACTTTTCTTCGGTTTGTTCTTCTTCGAACTCTTTGAGGTCCCGCTCTTTTGCGGAGGAGGATCCGTTGGAGGAGGCCTATCCTTTCTCTTACCCAGCCTGGTTTCAAGGGAAGTTTCAACCATGATTTTCACACGTTTTCGGTGAATAATCGAAGGGAAAGGAGGAATCGAAGTGGGATGTTCTAGGGTTACGTTTTCGAATTTGGGAGAAACCGTTGAGAGAGAGGGGAAATGGAAATAAAGGAATTGGGGACTATGGGATCCCAGAGACTATTGGGTGGTTATTTGGATTCGGGTTCGAGATGGTTAAAATCGAGATTGGATCGGAGGGTTTAGGTTGGATTGGGGACGGTTAAGTCTAATTTATGATCTTTAGTTTGTATTTCAATTCGATTCGGTTTTCCCTCCGGTTAAACTTGGTAAAACCCGTAAATAGTTTATATTCCTTAGGGTTAACTGTAAATTCCAGCAATTTGCCATTTTATATTTTTTCCTTTTTCTTTAATGTCTTTCCAAGATTAACCAATAAGGAGGATGGGTATAGGAGGTGATGTCCCAGCTACTTGTCTTGGATATCATTGAATAATTTTCATAAGACTTTACGGAATAATTATCGGGAAGACTAAGACTCGATATACGATTTTTAAAAAATATTATTGGGATATTGTAATATAGTTTATACGTTTTCACAGTTATTAATCAATAATTTTCAGAATAAAACGAGCAAATACAGTATTGAAATTATGGTTACAAAGTTGCTTTATTTTAAGTGTTTATAAGAATAAAACAGTCTACAAAATAATCAAGTTGCTATTGTCGGCCTTGTTGGTTGATTGGGTTGGTCCAAAACAAATGTCGGCTTACTTTATTACAAATTAGTTTTAGGTTGGCCTGCGGTTCACTTCCAAATTGGAGTTTTGTATTAACCAAAAAGTCAATTTTATAATTTTATACAAGGTTAGGAAATCAAATTCCTCAACAGTAAATAAATAATATGCCCTATGTAAAAAGAACACAAAAAGTAATCTCAACATTGGTTATAGGGATAACAATTTTCATTGGAGGTTTTTGGTTTGATCAAATTAGGTGTGTGCTTTGCTACCAAAAATAAAGAAATGTATAAGGTCAGTGTCGTATGCCCTTAATCAAAATAAACATTAAGCTAAGTTCTGTGTGCTTATAATCATAGGAAGGCAATTTGTATACAATATGGGCCTATGTTAGTGGGTTGGGCTTCGATTAGTTACAAATATTCAAAATTTGGGGGAGTTGGGCTGCTAAATGGATTTAACAGTATCTTTCACGTACATTGCGTCAGAATATTTCTATTATAACCATTATATGCCAACATAATATACACATATTTAAAAATTGCGTTTAAACGAATAGTTATTATTAAATGATGATTTAGCACTCCTAAACAAATATTGTAAGCAGTTTTAGATAAAAACATTAATATTAAGAAAGTTGTTAATTTTTTAAAAATAATATTAATTCAATAAATTTAACTAATTATAAAAAAAATTAACATTATTTAATTGGTCACACGCTATCCAATGAATATAAAAAATACATTGAAATATGAAAACTACTTATATTATGAAATAAACATTTTTTAACTACTTACAATAAAAAACGGAGAGAGTACAAAATATCAACGACAAAAAGAAAACAAATACTAAATATCAAAACAAATACTAAATTTGGATTTAACAATATCTTTCACGTACATTGCATCAGAATATTTCTATTTATAACCATTATATGCCAAGATAATATACACATATTTAAAAACTGCGTTTAAACGAATAGTTATTATTAAATGATGATTTAGCACTCCTAAGCAAATACAAAATATCAAAACAATTAATACGTTATATCTGTTTTGACTAATCTATACAAATAGGCTAACCCAATATTGTTACATAATTATTATTTTTTGTTTTTTAATATTCATCAAAGCCAACAAATTTCAAAATAAACATTTAATAATTATGATTTAGTATTTAAATATTTCTTGTAAAAAATGTCAATTAAAAATCTGTTACAATCAAATCATGCATATTTTCTTTTTATAATATTATAAATTTAATATTTAAATATTTATTTTGTCAGCAACTTAAACAAATTTATATAAACCCTATAACCAAACTCAGAACTCATTTCTTCATATGGAAACAACTTCCGAAATATATTCTTTTAGTTACAATACAAAGAGACTTATGTTCTAAGAATTTTTTTTGAAAATTTATCTTAAGAAAATTATTCTATACGTTATCATGAAAAATAGTTAATTTTAAAACGTCAAAAGAAAATTAGCAGAAACTGTTAATCATTTTGATGTTTTTATATTTTTTTCAACAGTCAAGTTCTTATATGCATATTAAAAGTTTTTCAATATTCTTTCATTTCATTTGATTTGGTTTAAATGAAGATAAACTTTTGTATCTTATTTTCAGCGAACGTATTTTATATTATGATTTTGATTGTTTGTTTTCTAATTTAAATATTGTGTTTGTGATTGCTTGTTGGTTTCTAAGCTTCAAAATGATGATAAAGAAAACTGATACTAAATGAAAGACATGTTCTTCAGTCGTTTAGTTTAAATTCATAGAATTAAGTTTGTGGTAAGTTGACTTTTTCTTCAAACTGTTAAATAGACACATACATCATTCCACTTTCATTGAAAAATAAAATTATCACTTCCTTATTGGTTAATATTCCCTCCTTATTGCTTAATATTCCCTCCTTATTGCTTAATATTCCTTCTGTTTCTAATACTAAATAATTCATATTCTAGCATATTTTACATGCTTCTATAAGATTGATGTTTTAGACTCACTATATATTTTTAATAATAAGTTAAACATTTTCAAAAAATAAAAAAGAGTCTATTTGAATATATTAAATTGCTATTAGTTAAAATTTACAAAAAAATATTATAGACTAAAAAATTAATGTGTTGATAATTAAATATTAAAATTGTTCTTAATGTCCGAAAAGACTAAATATACATTATTTAAAAACAGAGTATTATATTTTTATTTTGTTAATCAATACAATTATATTTACAAACCAAAAAATAAATCCCACAGACCTAAATCTAGTATATGGTAATGAATATTAAAACATTGGCTGAATGATAGATTTCTGCATCAAATCACACAGATTAGTAGTATCAAAACTCTAAAACAAAATAGAGTACAAAGCCCTCAGGTGTTTCAAGTGCGTTTTATCAGTCATTGATGGCGCAACACATTGGTTAATGTTCCAACATGCCAAAGACCTCATCATCCCCACCACTGCAACTATCATATGTGTGTGTATGTATATAAAGATAGATAGATAGATAGAGAGAGAGAGAGAGAGAGAGAGAGAGAGAAGCAGCAATGGAGATGATGAGTCTCAGCACGAAACAACCAACCAATAGGCACCACTCGAATACATTATGTCATCATCACAAGGCTTAATCTCTAAACTAGATCTTGTCCTAGCGTAACCAAACATTGAGACCATTAAAAAACATAAACTAAATAGGTTTTGAGGAAATTATCTAGCTTTAAAATCAGAGAATAAGACAAAAAAAAACAAATAAAACCAAAAACTACGCCATACTCATAAAGAATCGAGCTTTAACATCAACATGTAATAAGACACCATAAAACCGAAACTTAATTTAAAAAAAAAAACAAAAAATAAAGAAAAGCCCTCAGATCTCATAGCTATAATCTGATCATTCACGGCTTAAGTAAATGGATAAAAAATCCAGCAAAACCCTAAAAGCCCCCAAACACCGCTAATTCGCATCCGACGCACGTGTGGATGGTAAGATGATTAGTGAGATGTGCGCGTGTGAATGTCATCGGCTACGAAAAAGCGATGCTCAAAGACTTAAAAGGAATACACAACACGCCGGAGATTCACCCAAATACAACCGCTCTATATAATAATTTATACATCATTGGGCATTCAACAAACAACTTTCAATCAAAAAAAAAAAAAGAGTAAACAAAAATCGCTAATCGACAATAGAGCGAACTCAGATCTGAGTTTTCAGCTTGAGTGTTGTTTATAAAGCGAAGGAACATTAGGGCTTCAGATTATTGAAATGACTATTATACCCTTATGTGTTACTAGATTCGTGGGCTCTGACTATCAAAACCAAATAACTACAAAAGCCCATTAGATCAGGCAACAGTTTATAGAACTTATGGATATTTGTTGTCACAATAGTGTTTTAAAGTATAGGTTCGTTGGTGATGATTGATGATGATAGCTGGATTTGAAACTCCCTACCCTCAAGGCTTGTTATTGTGTGAAGGCCCAATAATTAGCCACCATTCTTTCTCACATTTCATTTTTCCTTTTTACATGCCCACTTCATTTTTTTTTTTAGAAATACCTAGACCTAAAAAAGTTTTTGTCACAAAATTAATTTTTAAAGAAAAAAATGAAATTATTTTTATCAAAGAGTGTAAATATACATTTATACCTTCGGGTTAACTAATCTAGACTTAAGGTTTAGAGTTATGGGTTGGGGTTTTGTGGGTGAGGTTTGAAATTTAAAAAAAATATATATATATTATTTAAAAAAAATAAAAAGTCTAGTTTGATCATTTTTGTTCTTGAAGATTATTTTTGTGAGAAAAACTTAAAATTTTTTTTTTTGGGAAATTTGCCCTTTTGGCATCTATTTGTTTTTATTCTTTTGCTTAACAAAGCATATAGCTTTTTTAATTTAGTTTAATTTTATTTAATTTTAAAACGGAAACTAAGATCAGATAACAAATCCGATTTGAGCAAAAAAATTCAAGTCACTGCATTATAATACTAGTTTCATCCATCCACTAAATTTGCCACATTTCTTTAATTATTTTAAAATTTCTAAGAATCGAATATCATTTTCAACCATCAACAATTACTAATTTACCATGAAAACCTGAAATTTTCCTTGTAACTTTGGATGCCAAAAATTTCCATGTCAACTATAGAGTAGTTAGTTCCCAACTATTTCCTCGAAGCTGATAATCATCACCGTCATTGAAGCTGTAGACGAACATAAAGACGCACCTTACTCTTTCAAGAGAAGTCCCCACGAACCGAGCAAGAAAACGGGTTGAGCTTAACGCCATCCTGTCAAGTTAGTCTCATATATCTGCAAAAAAAGTCTAGCTACATGCCGTATACATAAGAACCAATACGACACTGGGAGCGCTGTTGTTTAGATTTACGCGTATAGTTGTTTAGATTTATACGACAGATGATAAAGCATTAGCAGAATGCTGTAGAAGCAGTATGCTGCAGAAGCTGTATGCTTTCATTAAAATTTTTAATAAAGTGATTGGTAGAGCATTAGCAGTATACAATTTAAAAATTATCATAGAATTTAGTGTATAATATATTTATTTTAAAATAATATCTATATATACTATATTAATAATCTATTTTTTATTACAAATAAAAAATATTCATTTTTAAATTATATTATATTTTATATGTGAAATATTATTATTTACAAAAATGTAAAATCTATGTTAAAAGATTAAATTATATTTGGATATAACATAATTTTTAATATTATAAAACAAAAGAACAAAATATAAATAAATAAATTATAAAATTTCTATATAATTATCAATATTTATTTACAGAGTAGTAAATGATTCATATATAAAATTATTATAAAAATTAATATAAGATATATAATTTATTTATTAGTGTCTAAATAATATATATATATATATATATATTTCATATATAAATTTATATATATTATTTTATGCTTGTTTTTTAAAATAATGAATGATATGTGTAATTATATAAATTATATTATACTTTAAATGTGAAATATTGTTCTTTTAAAAAGTTAAAAATATTTAACTGCAATTTTTATTTTAAAATATAAATTTATATTGTTTTATTATAAAAATATTTTTTATATTAAAAATAAAAATAAATCAATTATATATAATTGTTTTTTAATTTTTATATATTTTAAATGCAAATGCTCCTCCAAAAGCTTCATATGAGAGCATTGAGCCTAGAGCATTTGGAGAGCATTAGCATTTAGTAAATGC
The DNA here is from genome assembly GCA_905132765.1 of Moricandia arvensis. Taxonomy (NCBI): domain Eukaryota; kingdom Viridiplantae; phylum Streptophyta; class Magnoliopsida; order Brassicales; family Brassicaceae; genus Moricandia; species Moricandia arvensis. Next base: position 1,070 of record CAJHQP010005591.1, on the reverse strand, counting down.
TCTTCTAAATGCTTCTGAGGTAAATGTTGATTGGATAATAGAGAGCATAATGCATATGCTAATGCTCTACCAATCAAGCCCTTAGTTTGGTCAAATTTCTAAAAATTGACTTTTTAAAAAATTTGTCATAAAAATAAATTTTTTAAAAAAAATTTTAATAACTTTTTTTTTAATTTATATTTTTTATTTTTTAGTTTTAAACATCATCTCCAAAACTTCACTTATAACTCTAAAATCTAAGTCTAAATTAGTTAATCTAAGTCTAAATTATTTAATCTAAAAATATAAATATATATATTTACATCTTTTGATAAATGTTATTTTGATCATTTTTTCTTTATAAATTATTTTTATGACAAAAAAATTTTTAGATCTATCTTACGATATTGCTTTTTAATTTTCTGCAACTTTAATATATATATAATTAGCCGTAGGATGTGCAGTCAGAGGTGGATGTACACACAGCAAGGGTGGGGCATCTGCCCCCTATGGATTTTACAAAAATATAGTTTTTCTTTACTATTTATAATAAATTTTGAAGAATTTGGTTGAATTTGCCCCCCATAAAAACTCAAACATAGGGTTAAATGTCCCTTTTTTTAAAGTTTAAAAATTTTGCCCCCCATAATAAACCCTTCTAGATCCGCCCCTGTGTGCAGTGTCTTTTTTTTTTTGTTAAAATTTGGTAGGATGCACAGTGTGGAACTATATAACTTGATTATGTTATTTTAAGTGATTTATTTGTTCTCAGGCAAAAGCATCTTTCGCGGTTTTTTTTTTTTTGACTCAAATCTTTCTTGGTTGTTTCTTGGATGCAAATCATTTTAGGGTATATTTATTAAAGGTCTCTTAGCAAGAGTTCTTAACTTTTTTTAAGAGACGTTTCTTAATTTTTAATTAAGAAAACCTAAAAATCATCTCTTGAAATTTAAAAGTCGTTTTTTAACCAAAATTTTTTTTTAAAAAGAAAAATCAAATTAAGTTAAGAACTAGAAACCGCTGATAATCATGCCTTATTGATTAAATTACAACAACTATAAATGGCATTTTATGGGATCGGAGAAGTAAAT